>NQII01006192.1:0-89636 GCA_002778355.1 Clitarchus hookeri | reverse complement strand
TGTCGGAATATTATATTGGCATTTAATTATTGCAGTATTTACACATGCCAACAAGCATAGTTCGATGTAGGCGCCTGTATAGTGCGTCTTCTCGAGTGAAATGTATTATCGGCATCTGTTAATTGGTTGACTGTTCCTTGGTCCGCCATTTTCCTTAACCGTCGACTATGAAGCACGACTGGCTGTACATATTTACATTCTGACGTTTAATTTAGTTGGTTGGTTTTTGTTGTTGTATTAATTGAATGAGTCTGCAAATAAAATCTTTCGTATTAGTTGTAGACACGAGTGATTTTAGTGATGCAATCGTTCAAGGATTGTCATAGGACAACACTTCAGGAATTGCGATTAGGAATTACAAACTGTAAGTTATTGTGTTTTGTAAATAATATATTTCGAAACTGTTGTTAGGATTTTTTGAATGTAAGTGGTCTTAAACACTCCCTTTTTACAAGAGTTTATTATATTGAAATTCCAAGGATTTTTATTTGTAAGTTTAACTTAGCTTAAAATATTTACAGTGTGTATTTCTTGCCTCGGTAGGAACAGCGACATGATGTCGTGTTTTTTTTCCTTGCGGGAAGTTTTGAAATGTATGTGGCCTTTAAAAAAACACCCTTCTGTCCTTATTTATTACACTGAAAATTCACTTTTTATGTATAAGGTTAATTTTGCAGAAATGGTTTACAGTGTCTATTTCTCGCATATGTAAGAACGATACGAACAGCGACATACTGATAGCTTTTTCGTGTTTTGGTGAAGTTTAAACTTTCCAAGTTATAGTAATTTGAATATTTCCGAACGAGCAAAATTGTTCACTGCACCATAAAAACAATATGCGATTCATATCGCTATTGCATCGCAAGAAGAGCGGCAAAACAATGCCGTCTCGTGAAACACAAACTAGAGTACCCCGCCCGCCCCGACAATAAAATAAACAGAACCCTAACTGTATCACTTGGTCATAACGAAAATAAAACTGATGGAAATGGCATCCTAGCTATAATATCCTATATTGTGTTACAGCGTTTATTCACAAATATTGCTTTCTTCATTGACAGAGCAGCTGTGGGAGGGATACATTGTGGCCGCACTACTTTCCTAGAACTGTCTAAATTTACTGAACTACCTCGTGTCGAGCCAGAAAACTAACTCCCGTAAAACGTACACAATTCTTGTTAAGTCTGGCCCCTTCTATAGTCCCCTTTATATTCAATAATAATATGTATACTAGTCAACGTTACTTGAGTGTTTTTTTATACTCTTATACTAAGAAATTTGTTATTTATTATTTTCTACAGGTACTGGCTCACAACATTTTACAAAGTTTCACAATATTAATTTACCAATATTAGGATTACATAAAACATGACACCCGATTTAAGTTTAATTTTTGCTGATTGCAGTGCCCATATACTATACGGGAAAAATATTAATTAAAATTAATTTAGTAGTATCAACTATTTTCACATCCATTTACAAATTTTTTTAGCCAGCGATTGCAGCCCGGTCGTATTGTGGTGTTCGATTTCTTACAGCGTTCTTCTTTCAACGAGAGGCAGTGCACGAAGACTGCGGATTTCCCGAGCCCTCTGGTAAAATCTCTTGCCTGTGAGTTCTCTGGTCACCCCCTACTGCGCGTCCTTTTAACAATGAGCAGAGATGGCCTTTGAGCCCAGGATAAAAGTGTTCTATCTCCTTGCACGATTTTGTTATCACAAAATAGTTTAGTTTTTTGTATTTATCAGAAGTGCCGTACACATCAGATACAATATCATAACACATTTCGACGCAGAAAACATTGAAGATGCGGCATAGAAAAGCCAAATACTCTTTTGGTCCGGTATTTAAGCTACAAAGTGTCCAGTTCATTTGTAGTGATGTTTTTTATCAATAATCTTGCTTTTATTTAAATCTCACTTAGGATATTACAATATACTGGTTATATGCACAATGATGGTATAAATACCTTTAATTTGATACCGCATTGCAGGCGGTGACGTATATGGTTTCGCCAAAAACCTCAAAAATAGATTAACCTTAGATTACATGGGGTTAATACAGGTTGCATACTTACGCCTGCAGATGTAAAGATGACTCTTAAGATCACGGGTCGCAGAAATTTCAAATGTTAATATAACACAAAATCTAATTTCAGATGAAGTCATATTGGAAGCCACAAGAGTGGAATATATTAATTTATAAATTAAATATATACTTGATTCACTTTCTTCAAAGGTTTGAATTTTAACTATTTTGACTTTTGTTTTATTTGAAAAGTTAAAATTAAAATACGAACAACCCGCATAAAAAATTCCAATGAAACATTTTTCTTAACATTATTGCAACTTAAACAACTGTTAATTTCTCTACTGACACACACATTTTGTTAGATTTAATATATATACAAAAAGTTTAAATGAACAAATTTAATAAATGGTTTTATATGCATTAAAAACTAATTGTTTTATATTGTAATACTATTTTCAGTCTGTTCATTAATTTCACAACGAACAAAGAGGTAATACCATATAAGTGAAGAATATAAATTTTGGCTCTTGAATGACCGCAAAGTGCAAGGCGTTTGTGTACGTGTTTGTCCACAAATCAGCGTTTATTTACACATGGCTAGAGTGCTCACGTGGATATTTCTTTATGATATTTTACCGTAGAAAATACGAGTCTCTTTTCATAACATTAGTTCTATAACCAGCATCACATTAATTGCCGCCAGAATGCTTTATGTTTGCCAGTTACTTTTTAATAATAAACAGGAGAAATTAAAAAAAACGTGGATAATTCGATGGACAGGTAACGAAAGGAAATGAATTAGTAAAACATGGTAAGTTAACGATAAATTCAAACCCTTTGTATAGGAAAATACAAAGGGTTTGATTCGTGTAAAATATAATAAAAGGAAATACTGACTGGTACGCTAGGGGATAAATATTTTTAGATCTAGCTAATTAATTGTCTAATAATTATAATGCTGATTATTGTGAAGACAGGAATAACACTGGAAATAGTATTATCACAAAAACGGAGGTGACATTTCAAGCGTACGTAAAGAAATTCAGAAATTTGCAGTAGTACAAAAATTGCTAAAATAACAATATTTTATAGAAATATTAAACCATCAAGAAAAATTGTTGGAGTTATTCTACCTTCTCATTTGTCCAAGGAAAGAATATTCCAAGAAAAAACATGCCCACCAAGGCTCCTGAAGAAATTCCAGATATGCTGTAGCTAACCTGTGTGAAATAAAAAAAAATTTCACGGAGAAAGTTACAATATTACAATTCGTAAATCTATACTGTCAATAAATGTTTATATTCGTGAACCGGTGAATCGTTAAATATTTTAAACTCCAGAGCGTTTTTTGTGAATTTAATAGCCACAGGCGACATGTCACAGCACAAGTGTTAACTTAAACGCCATATAAAAATGTACGTACTCCATCACTTCTACGTTGCAGTTAGTTTGCTGCAAATGTCAATATACTAAAAGTGGTGAAAACAAGTAAAATGTTAATCATGCTGTCGTAACGGAACTGTGAATACTTAATGAAGACATCAATAATTGTTTCGTTACCAGATAAAGTAACATTGTACCTATGTGGGTGTATTAGAGTATTAAAACAATTATGCTTACCTTTATCATACCTTCCATGCTTTCTATAGCGAACACCATCAGGATGCAGGCAATTCCTACGACTATTACAATACTCTTCAACACCAGATGGATCTTTCTCTGTGACCACCTCCCCTTTGTCCAAGGAGAGATAAAATCTTCAAAAATGGTGGCAGAGAGACAGTTCAAACTGCTGGATAGTGTGCTTAAAAATTCAGAGAAAATATTACAAATTAAAAATCTGTTATATCTGTCTACAACAATGTACCCAGTAAGGAACGTCCTTGTAACATAGAAAATAACTTTATTTAATCCCATAGCCTAAGCAGATGGTTTTAATATTTCCGCAGAAAAATGGATTTTTTTTCCTGGGCATCAATTCATGGTCGGAGAAGAAAAATGGAGACCGTACTTATGAAACACTGTGAATTTGAACATTTTAACCGTACCGTAACGGTGGTGCGAGTTACGCAGTTTTTGTCCGAAAATATACGTATTTATGTGGGTCGATTTTAAACACACCCGAAATTGTGTTCACTACATAAAATTCGCGTAAACGAAAAAGTGTAAAAACTTGAAGGATGATCGTAAAATGTCTGTTACCTCAGTAAGCTATTGTAATGTCATCTCCTCCGGGATACTGTCGACTGTTTCATATGAAGACACATAATGTTCCAACTTAAAGGCCACCTGCCAACCAAGTGTTGCATAACTATTGATGCTTTTCGGAAGGCATCCACAATTTGTCTCTGTGTAAGTTCAAGTACAGATATCGCTTATTGGCAGTTCTAGTGTTAAATTTACTACCCGGGGAGTTCCTATAGTATTTAGGGCAGTGAGCTTTATATGTCTTCATTTATTTTTGGTCAGCGCCAACCATATAGAAGCTACGCGCATGCCGAGGTATATTATTATATTTATCACACACACTATATATACATACGTGTGTGTGTGTGTGCACATGGAATCTCGTGTGGATACCTGTTGCTGCTGCAGTCTTTGTATTGGTAAGAGCTTGAGAACAGCAATTGTAACTACTGCAAAAACATCAGGTGGGATGGGCCTATCTATGTTCAGGCTCAAACACGGTTGCAGACAATAAGATTCTCAATTTACTAAAACAACATAATGAGTCAGTTTCACCACGTGAAGCAACTACTTAGTCGTACAGTGGAAATAAAATGCCATCCAGCACTATACAAGTTACCACAGCAGCCTAAGTCTTTTACCCATCATGGTCCCATCTCTGTTCTCTTCTTCGAATTTATAGCAGCTTCCACTGAGTATTAGCGAAACATTTTGAGTGCTTACACCAGCACCCCAGCTCCAACAACTGCTCTTACGGTGAAATTGACTAAAGCCTCCCTCCTGAAGAGTCGTTTACGTCTGGGGAAGGTAGGCAGGCAGGAGGGCTAGCAGGTCTTAACTTACTCTATACAGCGAGTTTATTACAGTCGGAGAAGTAGAAACGCAGGTGTGAGCCACGACCCGTGGTGAGGAACTTTCCCACAATTATACAGGAATTATTTCCCAAAAATAATGGGAAAACTGAAATCAGGATGGCCAGACCGGGAAGCAAACCTGTGTCCTCACGAATGTAAGTCCACCATTTTGGAAGATAGTACCACATGAAAAAATAAATCATTTGTGTACTATCTTGAGAAGCAATTCTATAATTCCCAACAAATAAATGCGACAAAAAGTTAGTAAATTTGTGGTAAAAATATATTTATTTTATCTAAGGAGTTGATCATATATTTTCAAAATAACAAATATGGAAATATATTTGCTAAGTATAACATACGCACCGAATAATTAACAGTCTGTCAGTGTGTATGACAAAAATAAAGTGTTCTAATACACAACAATTTAGTTAGCATTTTATGAGGATAGTAACATGAAAATAATTGAAGTTTTATGCCATACCTCTGGGCACAGTCAAATAAATCACTTCCACGAGATTTACACGAAAATAAAGATACGATATGCTAGGTAAAATAAACGTCTTATGGTAGGTTTTTTAGGTCTTGGAAAAGGACATAAAATACTTTTTATCGCGGTAAATTGTACGGTTTCTGAAGAATAACAACAAAACGTAATTCTGCAACGGCTGGGAACGTAATTGAAATATTTTTTTACTCTGGTGTCAGAGTTTATTAGGCGGCCCAAGGACCTATGAAATGGCTTAGCAACTGGTATAAATCGATAACAACCGGGACTGAATATTTATCGTGCCCTCCGAAACCCGGAAGAGCTCAGATGTTATGCCACTAAACAGTCACCCATCCAAACGTGTGTCGCTGGTAACGTTGCTTAACTTTGGTGATCGACTAAGATCCCTCAGGTAAGCGCAAAAAGTTGTACCTAAGTACACTTATTTCTAAAGTTAGAACTTAATGAAACTCACGTTTTGATTTTCATACATCGACGCTGGCAAGCGGAAATGTGTAACTACGCTATAGTTGCACAGATACACTCCAAAAACAACACCCTCCTTCTTGGCTATCAGATAAAAATTATTTCCTTCCTTTTGGGTGGCCGTAATCAGTGAAAAACCTAGTCCAACATAGTTATATATATTTTTTAAATTCTGTTTTCACATTAATGAATTGCCTTTTCCCATATTATTTATTAGTGTATCACTGTTAAACTCAATTGTACCCGTGGGAAGCCGGGCCGGTTCGCAAGTGTTAACATAAATTATTTACGAGGGGAAATTAATATATAAGTTACACTTCTACGTTATGGCCATGTATGAAACCACCTTTACATAGGCAACACGGCTATGACAACACACAATGTAAGTTCACTTTTCCACATAGTCCCCAAGAGACTGTAAACATTTCTCGGAACTGTCAAATAACTTTTCGATTCCGGATGCGTAGGCATCTCTTCCAGCGCTATGTAACCACCCGGAGACAGCTGCTTTCACCTACTCATCGTTGAACATTTTGCTTAAAGCAATTAAAGAGAAGCCCCGGGGAAAATTGAGGGCCCGTGTGATTTTGTTGCACGATAACGCAACACCTCACACGAACCGCCAAACATCCGAACTGCTGCAGCGATTCAAGTGGAAGGTATGGCAACATCCTCCATACAGTCCAGACTTAGCGCCATGCGATTTTCAAGTTTTCGGTAAGCTGAAAAAGGATCTCGGTTGACGACGATTCCGAAACGACGAGGAGGTGAAAGCAGCTGTCTCCGGGTGGTTACATAGCGCTGGAAGAGATGCCTACGCATCCGGAATCGAAAAGTTATTTGACAGTTCCGAGAAATGTTTACAGTCTCTTGGGGACTATGTGGAAAAGTGAACTTACATTGTGTGTTGTCATAGCCGTGTTGCCTATGTAAAGGTGGTTTCATACATGGCCATAACGTAGAAGTGTAACTTATATATTAATTTGACCTCGTAGATAAGTACGTTATATCTGTTATTAAATTCAACGAAATTCGAACAAATTTTGTATGCTAACAGTATTAATTAGAAACAGCAATGATGCGTTCATAGATTTTTTTTGCGGCTTTTTATAAAACGATGCCAGGTGAAGGAAATTATCAATTAGCCATATTTCCGGAACTATTGAATTAGTTATACCAAGTTTCCAACACCATTAGTGCTACAGAAGGCCATCTAAACATACATTATTTAAGTGTCGTCAGACTTTGATTTTCGAATTGGCGGCGATCTTAATTATTTAAATAAATTTATCATATATATGAAAAAATTATCCAAACTCGATCAAACTTTGTACGCTGACAGCATCTATTATAAGTATCGTATACAGAACTGCTTTTTTAGGCAATTTTTACGAACGGTCTAAATAGGAAAATTAATATTTTATGCTATATCTCGGGAACAAGTCTACTGAAATTCACCACATTCCTCACACAAGTAGCGCGACGGTAGCCCATGTAAACAATAGTATTTTAAGTGACTGAGGAACATACTTTCAAAATGACGGCCCGTAAATATTTCATGTGAATAATCCCTATGATTAAAATCATTAGACTGGTTACATGCAAAGTTAATGCTCCAAATGTTACCTCCGTAATGCAGTTGGTTGCAAGTTACCTTACGGTAGGTGGTTTTCCTAGTTTAGAATCTTAGAATCCTTGGTAAAACAGGTGCGTATCTGTAATTGTATCACTACAGTTACATATGATTTTGTTTCGATCTCTAATGACATTGCTGGTAATGCGACTTTAATGCCTACTTGCTATCTTCGTTTTTAAAAACTTTTTTAAATTGATATTGGCAACCATTTAGTGGAAATTAGTCTCATTAGTTATATTAAAAGCTTCTTGAGATATCTAAATTTTATATATATATATATATATATATATATATATATATAGCAAGCCTACCGCTGTTAAGGCTATTAAATTTTTTATCTTTAAATTGGGTATTTTTTTCAGCGTTGTGGCATTATATCAATGAAAATTTTATATAAATTATAAAATATTTGTAAAATAACTCGGCTATCTATTCTGGAAACATTATCAATATTTAATTGAATTTAAACAATTTTTTGGCGAAATTTTATGAGCTTAATGTTTTATTTCAACTGCAGTGTTAACTGGGGTCACAAGAAAGCCATAAAGAAACAAGTACCCAAGAAATCCGATACTTTGAGGGAGCTGTGGTAGTGTAGTGGTCAGACTACTTGCCTCCCACCTAGGCGAACCTGGCACTATTTCCGGGGGTGTCACTTCGAGATTTTCGGAAGTAGGAATCGTGCAGAACGATACCGCTGGAAGGCGGGTTTTCCCGGGGATTTCCCGTTTCCTCCGCTCTTGCATTCCGGAGCTGTACTATACTTTCTCTCAAGATCCACGGTGTTAAGATCCACCCAAATCTATCCTAATATCTCCGATAATTTGTTAGCTTTCGATTAGGGTCCAGGTTCTAATTATTTCACTTGGAATTATACGCCACATTTTAAATGGACACAAAGTCGGATCAGATAACACTTTTCCATGAAATTCCTTGGCTATATTCTGTCATGTTGAAAAATTATTGAAAATCATAAATTATGAACAGTTTAATAATATATATAATAAAATTATATTAAAATTCTCAAAAATTTCTTAACTAATTTTAAGGTAACTTTTTTAAATACTTGTGGTCTTTTATTATACTACTATTTGAAAAAGAAGCAAAAAACTTCAAGTACACCTCCTGCAATGACATTTTTACTTCAGAGCTTGTTACACAGAAGTAGTAAAAAAAGTAATGCAAAGTTTAAATTTGTCATTGTAATTTTAAAAAGGTGGAATTTATCGTACGTGAAATACGATCTCCGAAATCAGACATGAGAAATAGCTACTTCTCAAACTTGAAGAATGAAGGATTTTATTACGATGATAAAAATATTATCGTCTTATTTCGGAAAACTTTTTACTAAGGGAGGCTGCGTTTCCAGAATAAAATGAAGATTATTTCTATAATTGCAATACCCATATTAGTATAAAGACAAGGAAGATAGCTTTCAAGTAAATGTGTTTTCTTTGTGTTTCTTAATGCTTTCGGGACGCTAAAATTACTTTTATGAAGGTGAAATTAAAAGCAGTAATTGAAATTTTAGTAAAGATTATAAAAGGCTAATATGTTTTTAGATAGATTACTACTCTTTTACTGTACAGATACATATTAATAAATGCATACCTGAGAGACGCACTGAAAATTCCCGCAATAAATAATCCTGGAAGTCCTGGTATGTGCGATGCCGTGTCCATTGTGTAATGCAAAACAATTTGATCTGCTTTGGAGACTTGCTGGAAAATACACAACCAGAATTTAAATTAGGTAGACAACAATTATTTACTTGTTTTAAATTTTTACATAGCAAAACTGTACTTTTTAGTTGAAAAAATAAATTCCGTGTTTTATTGGCTAACTGACATGTCAGTTTATTTATTTTGTTGTTACATCACTTGCTAAACCCTTTCAGACCCAATTAATTTACGGTTTTAGGTGTTGCAAACAAAAACAATTATGATGCCTGCTGTACTAAAATCGACACAATACATGTTTCATGTCACATCCAATGAGTTGTAGGCTATATGTTCGTCTACTGTTATATGAACAAGTTATGACAGAGACCAGTAAGACTGTTTGCGAATCATTTACTCACAGGTAAGATCATTGGTCATTGAGTTTCGCCATGTGCAGTTTAGACCGAAAATTTCCTACACCTGTGTAATGTACACAGTTGTGGACACTGGGTCGAATGGGTTAACAGTATAGCTAACCTCTTACCTCACAAGCACTGAATTTGTTTTGTATTAAATATTTTTGCCTCTCCTTGTACTACATACGAAGCCGACAAGAATTAAAATGAAAGCGTACTTTATGAATATAACATTTCACGTGGTTTTTAATATATCGACAACCCTACAGTGTAGAAAGTATTTATTTTGTGTTAAGGACGCACATTTACGTAGATTCTGAGTGTCGGTTGAAACATTTTTAAATTACGCGAATTTTTTATTATCTTCTTCTAGGAATCAATGCAGTGAAATATTTTGGTAGTACATAATCGTAATGAAAAAAGTAAATCACAGCCCGCTTCAGTAATTTTTCTGTGTGTGATAATACAGCTTGTCTACTACATTTTATTTACCAAGTATAAATTTTCAGCCCGCCCTGAAATATTGTATAGTGTAGGATGTTATGGACCTAAACATTAATGGACACAGCCTATACTTTAATGTTAAAATTTAAATACCGGCAGATTGGAGTTTAGATTTCAGAACATTTAGGTAATACAAGTAAATTAACCACTAGCCAATTATTTTATACATCAGTTAGCAAACGATTATGTGTACGTATGTCAGATTGTTTTGAAAGCCTATAATATCTTATTAAATACATATGAAATTTCAGTAGAAGTACAAACGATAAAAAAATGTCGTGAATGAAAATAATCTGAAAAATGGACTTACCTTTGATGTAATGGGGTCACAAGTGTAGTAATTCGAATATATAAGCAGGCCAATTAAAAACGCTAATGTCTTTACAGCGATGAAACCTATGTTTGAGATGACCATGGCCCTGTCGAAAAAAAGGTTGACCATAAAGATTTTTGAGAGATGCATAAAATTTCACATACTAAAAATATATTGTTATTTGGGAGCCATAAATTGAAGTGGAAGAATCGAAAGCACTTGACGTGATTAAAATTTTGATTTTATAAGATGAGAAAGTTGCTTTATTATTGTTATTCTTGTAGTAAGTATTGCGTGACTTACAAATCTTATAATTTTGAATTTACATCAAATGATTCCCACAAGAATTGCAATATAAAAAGAGACCTTGACATTTCCCAATTTAAACATATTTAATACTGGACTTTTTTCAATAGACCTTGCCTTCGTCAGAACAAATTCTGATTTTTTGACTTGGCAAACAATCACGGAACCTAGCCATTCAGAAGACATAAGTTGACCATTTGTTCACAAAAATGTAAACCGTGTTGAAAAAAGGCGAGGTACACACAGAAAGGAATACAATAACATATTTTCATAACGTTTATAATGTCGCCGAATTACACTAATTTAGAAATTTTTTTATCAATCTGAAGGTTTTATCGCAAGGTATCTTAAGTGGGCACAGTCAGAGGACATTGTAGCTCGTATACATAAAAAAAACAAAATATCGTACCTCGTCAAGCATGTATTGCAAGGGAACAGTACCTACTGGATGCATTTAGAATGTTGTTGGACCAACCATAGCATGGAGAGGCGGTGATACTGTCGAGTATGGAGGCATACCGATTTTGGATATTCTCCTGAGGAATATCGTGCAACAACTGGCGCAACTTGCCCTAAAAATCTGTCGTTTTTACCTCGGACCTAAGTTGCCGTCTAGTATTGTCCCAAATGTTCTCGATAGGCAAGAGGTCTGGGGATCTTGCTGGCCAATGAATCATATTGAAATTACAAAGGCAGGCCAGAGGTACCTGTGGAGTGTAACAGGCAGGGCATTATCCTGCTGGAAATGGGGTGGTCAAGCTGCATCAGCAAGAGGAGCGCACATGGTTCTAGAATTTATTCGATGCATCGCCGTGCCATCAGTGTTCCTTTGATCACCACCAATGGGGTGTGGTAATCGTAGGAAATTGCACACCACACCATGACGCCTCTCGTCGGAGTGGTGTGCCGCTCTACGATAAAGCGTACATCATGGTGCTGGCCAGGATGTTTACAGACTCGAACTCGGTGGTTTTATATATCCAGACTGAGCTGTGATTTGTCGCTGAACACTAAACGTCACCAATCTGCAAGCTGCCGTGCTGCCCGTTCCCGGCAGAAGGTCACGCGTGATCGGCGATGCTCAGGTCGAAATGGTAGACGTCGTAAGGGACGCCGCGACGACAGATCCCTCTCTGCTTGCAGCATGTATATGGCACTGGTGGACACAAGAGTATCCCCAGCTGCCGTGATATGTCTCTGGATGGTGCGCAGCGACTCACGAGGAGTGCATACAGCCTCATGAAACGATCATCCCTTCTAGTGTTCCGCCGGAGTCGACCCTAACCTTTTCGAGGAGTGTGTTCACCTTCCTGTTCCTACTGCGTCCAACATCGACTCACAATGTAGGCTAAATGGTTCAAGAGGCAAGCAATGCGCCGGAACGTCCAACCTCGGAGACCGACGATGTCACCTATCTCATACTCATCCAACTGAACAAAGTTTTTGACGAATGTGAAGTCGGAACATGCTGCGTGTTCACTGTACATGATGTTTGTCTTCCACTGCTCGCACTGCTACTACGGCCATATTCAGTGTCTTGCAGTTATGAATGATAGAGACATGTATACCCCCTGGTGGAACATCCGCGCAAGTAAACTGCATTAAGCGCGAATGGGATGCACGTTGGGCTATGACAATACAGTATGACATCCTTTGTCGTTATTGTGCGATTGGTTCATAGTGATCAATGTTTTGTGAAAATTAGTTTATATCGTTAAATGATAAGGCCTCAAAGCAAAATTTATTACTGTTTATTTTTTGTCAATTTTGCATTTTGTTTCTTGAAACATTGCGAGCAATACTCTCTAATCGAAGAAGGAAAGTGAACTGAATACTATCGGCTAAGACTTGTAAATACTCACAGTTTTGCTTTCTTCAGAGTGGGGAGTGAAATGAACTTCTGTACCTCTCCTTGATTCACACAGAGTGCTCTCAGCCAGTAGAATATGGGACCCAGCGTGCATGTCCAAAAAGTGTTTCTTGCAAATGGATCTGGATTTAGGCTGTAAAATTAGGAATAAATATACAAGAGGTTTATTTTACAACAAAGAAACCTAAAACTTGGTCAAACTCTATGCGTGCTTCCATTTTTTTCACCTCGTTTATGGATGCATCCTGGTAGCAGATTCTACAATTTTTCGTCTCAGGTGATGTGACTGATAGCCATATTGTACTATCACAGTATATCTGCGATCGCAGAAGCGCTTCTATATAAAAGCAGTTGCGGGCGTCGACAAAGAAGATAAAACTCAATGGCTTTTGTAAAAGCATCGTTTGCCTCAAAGGTTTTTGTCTTAAAAGCGATTCCCTTGTGTTCATTACCCAAACAAGAAATTTTCCGTAAGTGCATTTGCTGAAAACTTCGAATGTCTTTAATTTCACTTGATTTAAACGCTTTAGCAAAAAGGAAGTTAGTACAAAATATTAACTTTTTAATGTTTTTAGCTAATCTTTCATATTTATGAACCCATTTTATACACCAATTTTTCATAAAATTAGTTTTACCTCAATGTGTTACCTTTAAAGGCCATTTATTTTCAACTAGCTCACCTAACATATTTTTCTCTAGCCGATATTTTCCTCTAAAAGTTGTTTTATTTATTTGTTTGTGCTGATATTTAAGGCATATTACGTGTAGTCTACTCTTGCAGCTGTAATGTGGACATACAAGATGCACTTCTCTAAGTTTCAGGACTCGGGCAGCTCCGGCAATGAGGAGACGAGATAGCTCTAGTGCCAGCCCAATGTCCTGCCCGTGCTCATTCTCAGTCTTGAACGATACCACTCGCGTTTCCCTGACTAGGAACCAGCTGTAATTTTCTGGCAATAATAGAATTTGTTTCCATAAAAACTTTCAAGTTTTGTGTTTAATGTTGGGCAAGAGAGCAGAAATAACTGAAATTTGATGGGTTTCATCTTGCTTACTGTCTGCCGTCACCAGTTTAACATTCGTTCCAACGCGTCTATATTGCAATATTTAAAACACCAAAATAAAAAAAAACTCCCCTGCTTAAAAGAAAAAGTATTTTACAATTAAGAGCAATTTTTTAGTACACCTAGTGATATTATAACTGAGCAGAGTTGATGTTTCCGGTGTAAGCAGGTCTTAATGTAGGCTTTTTCTCTCCCCATTTAGTTGATAATTTTGGCATCGCTTATATTGTTGAAGTAATGGTAATAAAATGGTGTGTGTAATACTGACTTTGGCTACTTAAGAAAAATTTATTTATTAGGAAATCTGCTAAAAAAAATACCTTATTTTAAATATGTTCACTTTAACAACTAAATGACTCAGAAGGTTACTTTCATCTACTATGTGGAGTTTTGAATTTCACCTGAATTCTGTCTTCTTGTCTTTCTGCCAGTGTCAAAAAACATCAAACACTGCAATGCCTTTTTTTTAACGTTATTTATTTAGTTTCTTCCTGTATGTATGATTCGACAAAATATTTCCACCTTAGCGCATGAAACTTTATTTTCATTACACGGACACGTCAAACTTGCCACTACCCTCATTTCATGGCATCCAATCATCCTCAGGTGTAAAATCTGATTGACGGGCACTTTATATTTTTCCTTTCTTGCAAGTTCGCGTGTTGGCTTTCGCAAGTCACGTATCGTCTCAAGACCGCGTTAGAAGATTTCAATAAACTTCCAGCTTCTAAGAATGAAAGTAGTATTTATAAATCAAACGTTGGTACTCCGGGCTAACTTGTTAACCCCCGTCTCCCCATTCAAAAGTTATAACTTTAAGCGCGCCATACTGCAGACAAAGAAAAGAAACGTAGTCATCAACACTGCATAGCAAACTGAAGGACAAGAGCATTCAAAATTTTGGTCAGTATGCCTTTTGAATTTCACGATCTGCTTGTTTGTATTTATATGGTACGTTGTTGGCCATTAGCCAAAGTCCCATAAACAAAAAAAAACCCAAATATTGTTAGCTTTCTCTCCAACTACTCTGTTTAGGCCAACCATTGCATAAATTACTAAAATTATATTTGCATAGGTAACCACTTACTCGAAGAATTCAAGTCTTCCTCCTGCCTTACTTCTGCTCCAAATCAAGTCGAATCCTCCCACTTTGATGAGCCCTAGAGTTATGAGTGCGAGGCATGAGCCCACTGTGACGAATGACTGAAGGAAGTCTGTCCACACAACTGCTTTAATGCCGCCCTGCAAACAAATAAATATTTACTCAGTATAGAATTACTTTCACGGAATCTATGTGATAAACTGAGTGAGAATGGGTTTTACATTGTCATGCCAAGATGGCGGAGCTCTATTTCAATTAATTGCGTCACATCCTTCGCCCATTCTCATGATTCCTCGAATCCTGGAGTACTAATAGTTTATAATTGTACACTCTTCAATTCCAGCACCCATGAATGTTTTCCTGTACGGGACTATATATAACGGCACAGATATATTTGTTAGATGATTTAGTTAAGGGAAATGAGTTATATCACAAAACTACATATGCCCAGTGTAATTCATGAGGGAGAAATTTTTACATATATTTTTTTTTTTTGCAAAAGGACGGAAACTACGTAATAGGAAAAAAATTCGTGTATAGCGTAAGTCTAATTTGATGTGTGTCATATGTGAACAACTAACGGGTTATAATATCGCGCTTCAGAAGAAAATTAGGGTTGAAATGACAGGCCTGGCAAGACAGGTTGCACATCTGGTTGAAAAACAACAACACCCTTTCAAATATTGCATATTTTTGTTTCGAGAACCGTTCGTCTTACAGTGTTACATCAAGACGTTTTGTATTCCTTTAATATACACGCGTTATTACGTCATAAATATCAACGAACACCTACTTTAGCAAACGTTTGTTGGTCAATTGAATGGCACTCTTATTTATTACAATGAGCGATCTTTTTACCTTTCAAAAGTTCAGTGAAGGCAAATATCAACACACGCTAACGCTATTCATTAATTAGTTTTTTTTCACGTACTTGTTTACATTTTGCAAATCAGGACAGGTCAAATGTCGTATATGTTGCCTGCCTCATTTTTCACAGCGAATCATTTCACAAATGTGTACTTGCAGTTAAGGACACTCCTGAAATGCCATACATCCTATTTCTATTGGATGTTCAAAAATTTTAAATAAATCGTAACAAAAATGTTTTATTCCTAACTGAGGAGGAGGAGAAGATCAAATACTGCTGACACAAAGGAGTTTTTGAACTTCTGGCCAACTAAATCACTAAGTGGGACTCTTTCAGGAGACTTAGTTCGGGATCTTGACTGAAAAGGTTATTCAAGGGAGAATTCGTCCTATTATTGTGTATTCAGAAAGCACAACATTGGACTTACGACGTCGATGGCTTTGGAAAAGAGTCACTTGGGAGGTGAAATCGTACACAGAGTAGACCTTATAATTCCAGCGACCTTAAACCCACTTTGTAATGGCTCGTTTCTCAAATTTCGAGTCATGATACTGACATGGAACAATAATGCGAGGCTTCTATTTATTACCCCTGCAAGGTAAATTGTAAGTATCTGGATCTAGGCCACAAGAAGTTGTTAAGCTTAAAATATATTCATAAACAAGTTAAATATGATAAATTGATTAGTATAATTCTACACATTTTATTACAATTACACGTTTCCCGGCATATACTACTTCAGCTTCATGAAATTGATATTGAAATGTTGAGCAGTGCTGATATCATGACGATAACATCTTGTTGACAGATGGGTCATCAGGGATGGAAACTGTAATTCGTTGATTCAGGACATGGGAAGGAATTAACGACTGTGTGTATTAAAAACCCGCAGTGGCATTGGAAACAGAAATCAGGATTTCCGAACCGGAAATCGAACCCGGGTCGTCCCGAATACGAGTTGAATCTATCCCTGCTGCGCCACTTCATTCAACGTAATTGTATGGTTGGATTATAAACAGAAAGGAACTAAGTCTACGCTAGGAACATTTTGAGTTTACTGTTCTTCAAGCCTCTTGGGTATTTGGAGCTGAAAAATGGTGGCGGAAGCAAATAGACATAGAGTAGGGTGGCAAGTAGGCCAGGGTGATGTTTTTCACCCAACCATACCACAGGGTTGATGCAGTAGTATATTATAAGAACTAACGTCTTCCCTGTCAAAAATTGTATAGTTATTCGTGCGTCAGTGGCTGCAGAGTCGGTTTTTTTATAATTAACGCACTACCAGAGGTAAGGGAAAAGGCTCGAATAAATTTAAATTGCTGGTCTGCATGATTGAGGACAAGTATCCAAATTCTATTCCTGAGTGTGAGTCCAAAAACGTTTCCTACTTCATGGTGAGCTGTACAGCAGTGCTACATCAATTGCCACAGAGTGGTGTGACAAGTCCCTCCACTGAAAGATGGCAGGGGACCGATCGTTGTTATGCATGCTCATTCTCGCGAAAGCCCCTCTCTCCAGTAAGACCAAATCACAGGTCTTGTTGAACTACCAATGGGTGATCATTTCCGGGTTAGTACTGCTCGCCAAATGACCTAGAGTGCTTGGCACTGGGCTGGGGAAGGTTGACAAATGAGAGAGTATTAGAAAAGTGCAATGACTGTAGTCGTGGGACACACCTCATCCAATGAGGTGTCATCCCATAAGCATAATGGGAGCTCCTGTAGAAATACCACCGTCTCTGGAATACAGTCCTTTCTATTATCTAGGCTATTTAGGACTCAGCATCAATCCACTTTTCACACGTTGCAATTATAAATACATCGGGTTAGTTGAAGGTGGCCCTCCACTGACCCTCCAAAGACAATTGTTCTCCGATGTGGCAACGTTCCTGAAATTGGCTGTGAAAAATGAAACGAATGATTTTAATGTTTTAGGCTGAGTGTAAGTCTGAAATAAACATATAACCTATTCTCTGTAGTCTACTACAGCAGCAATAAGAACAAGCACAACCCACAGTGGATTTGTAGCAATATTTAACTTGAGTAAGTGTGATGCAAACGACACTATTACCAGGGTATTCTTGAATGTTCCTGAAAATTCAAACCACCTGTGAAGGGGGTTAGTTGACCAAAGCCAGTAAAGGTGATCATTATCGCTAAATCCTGATCCTAGAAATAGAAAAATAATTATGTCCTGAACACAGAAGTTAAATATATCTGGATCATCAGGCAACATAAACGGCAATGTTCTGGAAGGGTGATATGAAGTGAACTGTATTGTAATTGTCACTGTATTTGTTTGTTCAATGGCACACTTAGATGCGCGGTGCCTATTAATCTACGTTTGCAAGAACATACAAACAAAGTACAGTTTCGTAATGTCATGGAACTGAAAGTTATATAAAATATCTTACTTTACAAATGCATAAACACTATGGAGTGGGCAAGGACATACCAAGATCTCGTAACAAACATTTGTGAATAAATTATGTGTGTATACATATTTGTGTGTGCGTGTGTGAATTAATATAATCGTGATAAAATGAAATTGGGTGTCGTGTGACATCAAGTGAAATATAATCGAGAAAATATTTCATAAATTAATAATTTATATTAAAAATTAATGAAAATAAAATTTATTTTAACGTAACTACTTTCAACATACTTTACGACATTAGGAAACTCTTATTTATTTTGAGATCAGTTTAGTTTTTAACCATTGAAGACTGCATGACGATGTCTGCATGCAAGAAGCCCATACAAATATATTTATAGAGAGAGAAATAAGTGTTAAAATCGACTACACGTGGCAAACTTATACTAATTTTTGCAAGCCTTCTTGAAAAAATTAATCGTAGTGTATGTTTCGGTATTGTTTTTTCACATTGTTTTGATATGTCTTGAGAAACTAACGAAAATATGTTTTCTATTAAGGGAGTAATTAAACTGAGAATACGCCAAAAAAAATTTTTTTTATATTGGTTAACAATACGGATCAAAAATATGTGGTTTTTAGCTCAACACACATTACAAATAGTCGATTCATAAAGGTAACAAATAAGTCAGTTTAAATACTGTAGCCATTTTGTATCTTCATTTGACATTTTTGACAAATAGGCCTTTTTTTTATTCGTTCAAAAACTGCAAAAAAAGTTTGCATTATCTTCACAACCACAATATAAAACACTTCGAGATTACTACAAAAATAATATTCTATTAAAGTCTCTTACTTTTGTACATATATTTTAGATATAGTATTTTAACCCTTTATCTCACAAAACTTGTTTACATAAATTGTAAAACTATTTCCCAACATACCTTATGGAAATGCTAATTATTATATAATCAAATTTACCTTCTTTGAAACCATAAAAAGTGAACGTATTAAAATTTGACTTGCTTATCATTTTTGTATATTCCTATATTTGTAAGTAATCCATCCACTTCCTACAGTTTGCAATCTATTGAAAAAAAAATTAACACTGTAACAGATAAGATCAATCAGTTTACCTTAAAAGTAATTTGATGTAACTTAAAGTCAGATGCACATTTTCTTTGTCAGTTCTTATTAAAAAATGCAAAATTTTGGAAACAATCAGAAAAGTACTTACGAGCATCGTGTACAGCATGCAAACGCCGCACGCAACGGAAGTGATGATATGTACTTGGATGCCACTTACTGCAAATAAAATGACGGTACGGATTAACTTATGTTATGTGATGGCAAGGGTTAAAGCAATTTCAATGAACTATTATTGAGGTCGAGTATACATTTTTCATGTTTTAAAAGTTACAGTTGCAAAAACTACAAAAAATTTTAACCAAGAAGTACACAATGAAACGGTTTCCAGGTAATAAAGTACCTCTGACAAAATTAATCTGCCAGTTTCCTAGACTCTGAATTTTCAGGATTTACGTATTGTATTAAAATTCCAGTTTATCACACTAAAGAATAACAAATGACAAAAAATTTTTAAGTTCACTCACATTATAAATATTTTGTATTTTGATATTATATGAGAATTTATTCTTTATGTTTAATGTTCAAAATCGTTTATCTTAAATGTTTTTTGTTTTCAGTTGCCTTTTCACTGTTTTCATTTGTTTATTCACACATGTACAAATATAGCGTAATAATATATTTTATTTCCTACCTTACAAGACAAGCGAACATGCGCGGTAAAAAATGGAAGTTTGAATTCATTCATGTTCCTTTACAATTTTAAAAATTTATTTAGCTTAGGGACTCTGGACATAAACGAAGATCATGTGAAAACATTATCTTCGTTTATGTCCGGAACATGAGAATCTATTGTTATTTATTTGCGTCCGTATGGCCCGTAAACGTTTTTTGATGTTCGCGAAAATTTCTACAGGCAGCAATAAAACTTAACATTTTTTTATAACTGAAACTGTAAGAAATTACCAGAAAAAATTTCAAATCACGGCAAATGCCAATTTTTTCTGAAATTTTATAAACTAATAGCTGTAACGTCAGTACTTTTATGCTGATGATGACAATTCTTATACATTATTTGTAACATAAAACTTTCCTAAAGTACAAATATCTTGTAAAATGTTGTTTGATTGAGTGTGCAAAAGAAAATTCTTGCTTACTGGAGATAGCATCAATAAACAAAATGTGTTGAAATGAATGAAACCAAGTGTTTAGATAATCCTTCTTTTGGCCGCAAAACCACAGGAGTGTAGGCTACGGTTTAAAGAAAACTAATAATTTGCCCTATGTTCTTTAAATTTTATTTTTAATAAAACACAAATACAGGTTTTTTTTTACGAGGCATTCACACAAAAACAACAAAAAAATATTATTTTCAAAATCCGTGTAAAATGATCATTGCCACAATTCAGGCATACAACATTTACTTAAGTAATAGCAGGGCAAAGTTCTTTTAAGAGTACTCTAAAACCAGCGGTAACTCTTGAAATGTGTGGAGCCAGTTGAATGATGTATGATTTAAAAAAATTCTATAGTAAAATTTATTTACAAATATTTAAAAAATAACATGCACTATTTTTGTGCAATAACGATAAAAAATATTATTTGTTGGGTTAACATTGCATATCCCAAGAAACTTCCGTGGTTAGCCCTTGCACGCGCGAACTATTAATCGCTACATAATATCGTATAAGAATAGATTTTCGTTTATATTATATGCAAAATATTCCAATATTTTTAAAAAAATTTTGTAATCATAAATTAATTAAATATACATTGCGGTGGAACTTAAGAATACAAACTTGTTAACTGTTGTTAGTGCTTCTTACCAACTCGAATTTAGCATAGACAGAGATGATCCGGTGGGAAGGAGAATAGCGGGATAGGAAATTGCGTATATTAAGGAATCATCCCAGCATTTTCAAGGCTTGATTCAGAAAATCGTGATCGCTGGACCGTGTATCGAACACTTGGCCTCCGGAATGAAACGCAATTGTATTACCACTGCGTTATCTCCCTCAGTCGCAGACCTGGTGTTACTCGTATATGTTTTGGAAACTAATTAAGCAGATAATTACGATTCCTAATCACAGAAAGCTATAGTATGTTCCACTATATAACGAATAAATACTAATAAATTGGTAAGATGGATGAATATCAAGATTGGTGGATGTAGGGATAGATGGAAGGATGGTCGGATAGATGGAATAATAATCGTATAGATGGAAGTATGGTCGGATGGATGGACGGATGGACGGATAGATGGAAGCATGAATGGAAGGATGAACGTATGGTTAAACGGATGGATAGAAGAATGGTCGTATAGGTTGGCAAAAGGATGGATGGACGGATGAATGGATGTATAGACGCATCAATGATTGGATAAATGCATGGATGAGTAGAAGAATGGACGAATGGGTAATTGTGGAATGAACATATGAATGGAAAAACGGATGGATGGAAGGACGGATGGAAGGACGGATGGAAGGATGGATGGATGGAAGGACGGATAAATGAATGGATGGTAGGATGGTTGGATGGATGGTTTGATGAATAACTGGATGATCAGATGGATGGCTCTATGTATGGATGAATGAATGAGCTGAATGGGCTGATGGACGAATTATTGGATGAATGGATAGATGGTTGTAATTAAACTCCTTATGCAGTGAGGTGACAACTATTGGGTCAATCAATATAGGGATAGGAAGAGAACCTGGCCTGTAATAAGGAACCATCCCTGCACTTGCCTTGAGCAATTTCGGGAAACAGTGGAAAACAGAAATTGGTGTTGCCGAAAAAGGAATCGAACCCGTGTCCTCCCGAATACTCGTGAATGTTGTCATTCGGAAATTCGGACGCGTTCCATAACCTGTACGTCCTCGCCAGGCAAGCGTGACTCTTGTGCGATATTGCCAAGGAGAGAACCCAGCGGCTATCCTAGTGACAAGCAGTCGCAGTGTTGAGAAATACTCGGTAGCAGCTGCTCCGTATCTCGAGATGCTGATTTAGTCTCTTGTTGCTCTCTCGTAGGCATAATTGTTAAATACTCTCTGTAGTACTCCGCTCTTTCGTAGTTTCCTTTGTTTTTATGGTTACCATGTGTGTCAGTTCTCTTGCTTTGTTAAGACCCGTCATACCGCTTCACGTAAGTTTGGTCAAACAAAGTTAAGCCCCATCTAACTGCTTCCAATAACTTTGGTTGAATAAATTGGGAAGGTGGTGACATAACCAAAACATCATTATATATACCGCCATAATTGTATGAGATAGTTAGATTACTCCAGATTCCCCAATATGATCTGTATTGATAGGACACAATCTAAATTTTCTTGTATACTCGACGATTTCAGCCAATCACAACCGTCCGTTTAAAAACTTTTATTTTCGACCCCAATAGAATTTTAAATGTGGAGTTATAACTAGAAACAAAATAAGGTTGTGGAGACTATACATTTATTTTACATCTGTCAAGCCACGAATGTTGTTAAAATTGCAATTTGTACAAATTTATTTAAAAAAAGGAAAAGCAATGTCGCAAAATACATTACCAAAAAAATTAATAAATAAGTTAGAAGTGAAAGTAAATCACATTGTTCTTAATTATCTTTTCTGTAATGGGCTGCATGGTAATACAAGAAGCATTATCCTGCTTTGAATATTATGTTTAACTAAATTCAGATTAGGCAGATCAAATAATGACTTTGACAGTAAGATGTATTTTCAAACACATTCAAGATTATTGGACCGAATATGTTTGATGGCGTTATTTGATGGATTTATTTCGTGTTAAAATTTTACTGACAAATATATTTGAAGAACATTTGGTAGTGTGACAGGTGATTCACATAAAATACCTTGGTTGAAGGCCAGCGCTGGTACGTAAATGACGATCGGAATCTGCAGTATAGTACCGAGAGTGAAAAGAAACGATGACATTTTGCGAACATGCCTGTCGAAACGTAGCTCTAAATACTGAAAAAGAAGACAAAACTACTGTGGGATATGGAATTTAAGCGTTATTTTAAGGAAGTAATGTTAAATATATAAGTTTTACTCACCTCATACACAGATGTAAATTGAAGTTCGAAAAATATTGGCAGGAATGCATAGTAACTGATGGCGGAAGAGATTATACTAGCGAAGAACTGATTGAAGTGGGCAGCCCCGTAAGTGTAGAATTCCGCCGGTAAAGCTATGATTGAAATGCCGGAGAGTTGACTTGAAATGTACATATGAAAATAATTATAATACATTCTTTGAACAACAAAGTGTAATGAGCACAGGGAATATTACAACACAATGAAAGCGAACAATATTAATTCATAATGAACGTAACTATCTCTGAAAACAATAATTTTTTACTTCACAACTTCATTATTATATTTTCAAACACTTGATCTAATGTCTAAAAGTAAGGCTAGTGGTTTAGAATGATTATATTAATTTTGCCGGCTTTAAAAATTTAATGACTACCAAAACTTTAAGAAAGCTGTTAATATTTGTTTATTATTTATCGGCCGTTTTAGTGTTTTTTTCCTAGTAAAATAGATTTTGCTGTTGTAACCCAACCGAAAGTTACAAGTTATAACGAGATTGATAATAGCTTCACAGAGTAAATGCATCAAGTCAGACAGAAGAACTTACTGCATCTCTAAGATAATCTTTAGAAATTCCCCTTTTAAAATTATACAACTATCGAATTCAAAAGTAATTATTCAACCGAAAAGAGCCAATAAGTAGGAGTCGTAAGTCAAATCAGGCTGATTTTTATAGTTCTCTAATTATATCTTTCCTAACCCCTTGACTGGAGAAGGTAAAACAAAACTACTGTACCGTGCACAAAACGTTGACGTATTATAATACCCATTAAAAAGAGTTCCGGCATATAAGGCTAACGTATATTTTATTACTGACTAACCGGCTGGAAAATAGGTAAGCCTAAATAAACAAAACCACATTAACTAATTTTTTTTTTAAATTGAAAGTTGTTTACCTTCAACAATTAGTAGGACACATGGAATAGTAGATAAAAGAAAGTAAAACATTTTTCGAAAAACATACTTTGCTTTTAGTTAGGCAACATGAATGAAAATATTAAAACAACACAAAGTAAGGCAATGAAGATAGCGTAAGCCTATGCCATACCTAAATGATGTGAAATATCCGAAACAAAAAATTCCTCTAGAAACATGTTGTACTGAAATTGGCAAATGACAAACCCGTTCTTTTCACTTACGTGATAAAACGCTGTAGATATTTGATGTGATAAACTCCTCCATTAAAATAATCTTAGAAGATTTCTGGTGTCTAATTCTTTAAGTAAATTATCCTTGGGAAATGATTTATCGTTATTTTTGCAGGAGCCAACATTGTTAGGTATTTAGACTTCCCGGGACACACAGAATGCCCTGAAGATATACATTAGAATTTTCGCAAGTCAGGAACATTCTATACGTTTCCGTTGCTTTGCGGGGATTTTCGAGATGAATTGCACTGTTCTATCTGTGTATCGCTTAACGCGTACGGTAACTGATA
The DNA here is from genome assembly GCA_002778355.1 of Clitarchus hookeri. NCBI lineage: Eukaryota > Metazoa > Arthropoda > Insecta > Phasmatodea > Phasmatidae > Clitarchus > Clitarchus hookeri. Next base: position 64,854 of record NQII01006192.1, on the reverse strand, counting down.
ATCTCTGGTCCAAATAATACAGTTGCTTAGGGCCGATAATTTTATAAACACGCTAATTACTTCAGTCTCACCAGAATATCAGTGACATGGATATGGGAAGTACACTCATCTTCTTCCCTCCCAGCAGGTAGTCGACCTTGGTGTCTTGCTTGCCGCATACTCCTATCAGCACTCCAGTGACCATAGAAACCACCAGCATCATTGCGAATATGGTTTCATCAATCCAGCTAAAGTAGGCTGTACGACTGAACACAGTAGAATTCGTCATTTTTCCTCCAGCTGAAAACAGACGTATATTTTTGAGGCATCGATTTAAAGACAATGCAAAGTATTCACATGACTCTCAGATTGTTTTACTGTATGTATATATGAAAAAACCAAGCCCTTGATTCAAGTATCAACCACATGCACTAGCATGTTAAAATTATGGAATGAATCAGCATTTACCAACACTATTATAGGCTTAGTTGTCATTAGTTTAAACGTCGATACTGCCAGGCTCTGGAGACATGGAATGTTCGAGGGTGATAAACAGTTCTAGCTTTCATGATCTTCTGCACCACCAATCCACCAATCGTCCAATCATTTCTTCGATATTTGGATCAATCCAAAAATCTTCCATTATTTCCATACATTTTTCAATCTTCCGCAACGTTTCTATCAATCTTTCAGACTTTTCATCGATCTTTCGCAATGTTTCCATGAATCTTTCACAATTTTTCCATGAATATTTCTGACATACGCTAATAACTTAGTTGATGGTCAAGCATCGAGTAGTTAACATCGATTTGGAAGAATTCTCTCGCTATACCGCGAAGATGGATTGCGAATACGAAGGCCTGCCTTTAACCTCAACGATCATGGAGCTGCGACCTGCATTTTCGCTAACTGGTTGCCTCCAGTGCCGATTCTGCAATCGAGTTTTCACCTACGGTCAAAATGCTCAGCAGCGTGTCAGAATTGCCTGTTAGAAGAGCCCTTTTCTTGCGAGGTAGCATTACGACATTGGTCCCATGTAGTTAATTTAAGGCGATATATTGAAATAACATACAGATCGAAAGAACATACAGAGTTCTGCGAGGATTTGTCTAATGGGAGTCAGCAATTGTTAATAATGCCTCTTGCTGCATTGAGGGGTACCTATTCGACATGCCATTATAATAAGTTAGTTAATGCTAATGATGGAATGAGTGTAGTAGAGTCTGTTTGCGCGGAATGTACACTTGCAAGACATTCGAGTAAAGTCGACGAACTTCAAAATAAAAGATCGTCGGCTCTATAAATTGACGAGCATAAATCTCCAGCTACAAAAAAAATACAAATTTAATATTAGGAATGAAACAGGTAGTGGAGACGATCGTGAAGACAGCATTTATGAAAATGAACATAAAGGCCGTGATAGTGCGGAAAACGATGATGGCGATATTCTCGATGCACTGACACACCCCTCCACCAAAGTGGTTGTAATGAACGACACAAAGAAGGGAGAAGAAGCCAAAAATACTCGCTACCTATTTCCCGAAGACCCGAATTAACTTGTTGATAGACTCAGATATTTGATTGACCTTCAAAAACATGCATATTTCCCATGCATTGTTGAGATATCTTCAATCATTAGCAAACTGGAGGAACAGGGATATATGACATGACGAGATTAACTGCTGTATTCTGAAGTTGTAATTACAGATATTATTATTTACTATTATAAAATAATGGTTTTTCTATATTTTGTGTGTCATATCCTTCAATCCCTCACAACTTTAAAGTAGCCCCCAACGAGCATTCTGCTATTATTTTTAATATATGCATATAGAATGGTAATGACTTTAGTATAAACAAATGCATGGATAGTTGACTGCATACAAAACATTAATTCTGTCGACATGTAAAAATTTGGAAATAGTTAGCTAACGAATGCAATTTCTATATATATTGATAGGGGACAAACCAAAGGACTGATCGAAGGATCGACTGAAGGATTGGGATAGATGAAAAGATTAGGATTGATTCAAGGATTGAGATTGATGTATGAAATAGGATTGATCAAAGCATTGGGATTAATCGAAGAATTGGGATTAATCGAAGCATTTGGATTGATCGAAGAATTGGGATTATTTTAAGGATTGTGATTGATCGAAAGATTGAGATTGATTGTAGGATTGGGATTGATTGTATGATTGGGATTGATTGAAGGATTGGCATGGGTTGCTGATTGCAGTGCTGATTGAAGTGCCTATTTTGGTGCATGCAGTGCTGATAGTGGTACCTTCGGTGCTGATTCTGGTGCATGCAGTGCTGATTGTAATGCGTGCTGTGCTGATTTCAGGGTGAGCATTGCTGATTTATGTGTGTGCATTGCTGATTTTGGTGCTGATTGACGAAAACCTTATGAGATTGATGGAACGATTAAAAGAATGATGGATGCAATGCGAAATATTGGTATAAAAATTGTGAAATAGTGAAGGATTGATAGAAAGATTGAGAGATTGTTGGAATTATTGTGGCAGATTGATGGAAAGATTGAAAGTTTGTTTGAAATAACATAATATTAATGGATTGATACAAATAGATAAAATGATTGGACGATTGACAGATTGATGTCCAAGAAGACCACGATTGTTAAGACTGTTTATCACTCTCGTACATTCCAAGTCTCTAGGGCCTGGCAGTATGGACATTTTAATTAATGACAATTCAGCCTATAAAAGTGTTAGTAGAAGCTGATCCATTCCATGATTTTTACATACTCATGCATGTGGTTGCTTTTTGTATGAAGGGCTTGGTTTAATCATATACAATCTGAGTAGCATACTTATACCTACAAAACAGCCCAGGGTGAATAATCCGCAAAGTCTGGCATAGTGTATTAATCAGTCTTCAAGAGAGGGACTGGAATTGTAGTCATTTAATAAGAGACTTTTGTATGTTTCCGCAATACTCTATGTATAATTTCAGCACAACATAAAAAATAATTTTGAATTAAATGTAAATTTCAGATTTACAATTTGACATACCCTATGCCCATAAAACCAATATGGTTACCAGAAACCAACATATTCTTGAAGAATTAGTGGGCAAGACTGCCGAGCACCTTTAGGTAATTTCGTCAATCCTGAGTCGATGGCTTCCGAGCACCCACCGAGTCGACCCGAAGTAGCGATCCTAAGTAAGCGAGCCCCAATCACAGCCACAGCACCTACCCTATCTCCCATTTAAAAAACAATGCTCCAGAAGGAACATAATCATACTACTTTTAAAAAAAGGTTTAGAATCTGTAGACCAGAAGAAATGTATAATAACAATAAGGAAATTTACTAGAATTATATACATTTTTTTGCGCTAGTATAAAATACTTTCCTTAAATAATGCATTCTAAAGGGTTTTGTGGGAAATGTAAAGGAATAGTATTAAATATTTTTTTTTTAAAGAGAACAAAAATATTTTCTTATTTTGTCATCACTTTAAAAACTTTTATATGGAGAACTCAAATTACACATTTTTTTTCTCAGTTTACCAAATTTTAATAAGATATATTATTAAAGCTTTTTTATATTTAAATCTATAATAATTTTAAATAATACTAGCGAACCGGCCAGGATTCACCTGGGTACAATTGAGTTTTACAGTGGTACACTAATAAATGAATTGGAAAAAGATCATTTATTTATGTGAAAACAGAATTATAAATTTATACAACGTTGGTCTAGGTTTTTAACTGATTATGGCAACCCAATGCGAAGGACATATTTTTTACCCGATAGCCCAGAAGTAGGGTATTGTTTTTGTAGTGTATCTGTGCAACTATCGCGTAGTTACCAAATTTTCGCTTGCCAGCGTGGACGTATGAAAATAAAAAAAGTTTTATCAAGATATAGCTTTAGAAATAAGTGTACGTAGGTACAACTATTTGCGCTTGGCTGAGGTATCTTAATCGATCACCAATGTTAAGCAACGTTCCCAGCCGCACACTTTTGGATGGGTGACCTTTTAGTAGCATAACATCTGAGCGCTTCCGGACTTCGGAGGGTACGTTAAATATTCAGGTCCAGTTGTTATCGATTGATAAAAGTCGTTAAGCCATTTCAGAGGTCCTTGGGCGGTATAACAAACTCTGACACCAGAGGAAAAAAATATTTTGGTCAGTTTCTTAGCCGTTGCAGAATTAGGTTTTGTTGTTATTGCACAAAAACCGTACAAATTTCCGGGATGAAAAGTATCCTATGTCCTATTAAAAGACCTAGAATACCTACATAACAAATTTCTTACAAATCCGTTTAGCCGTTAGAGAGCTTAGTGGTAACAAACACACACACACACACACACTTATTTTCTCATTTATTATATTAGTAGGATGATATACAATAGAGTATTCTACTAATTCAATTGAAACAAATTGAACTTCGGGGTTTTAAACAGTTAATTTTTTCTTAAATATGTGAAAACTCGAATTTTTATAATTCTGGACTTTTATTTAACACGTTAGACATATACACTCAAATCTTAATAGCAAGAACACCTTTGATACTGCAAATTGTGTTTGCAAAATAGTGGGTTTGTCTATTTAAATTAAAATATTTCATTTCAGTTTAAATGTGAAGCTGTCGTAAAATAAATATTGTTTCTTGATGTAAATCTTGAAGTAATATTTTCATAAATCATTTACTTTGTTCTGTATTGAAACGATATTAAATTTAGCCATAAGTCAACAAATTTAATTTACACAACACATATTAATATAAATACTCTGTTGTAGCACAGGATATGAGAACGAAAATTAAAATTATTTGGTTTTGACGTAAATACGCCTTTATGTCTGCAACCATAGCGGGCAATCCAGAAAATCTAATGATAACCAAATCGGGGGATACAGTTTGGCATTGCAGCACCGAATCTATCGTTCATATATAAAATTAAATTACACCACTCGATTGCCAAAGGATCAAACAATTTGTTACGTTGAATGAGAACTGTGAAGCACCGCTTGCGGCGTAAGTGGGGGCACAGCCATTTTGAGTTCGTTTTGCCGCGTCTCATAATTTCCGAGTAATATAACTTTAGACGCGGAGTAGCTACGACGTTCTTTTAAATTTTAATCAACATCTCTCGTCAAGATAAATCGATTGAGTGTATAAAATATTTGTGAGGCGTTGTTATGGTGAAATTGTATGAGTTGAAAGTAAAAAAAAATTAAAACTTAACAGAATGTCGGCCCATACTCGTCAAAAACCAAGTAAAATTACAAATATCGTATACAGTTGGAAAGAGCATCTCAAGAGCAATCCAGTGATAACCATGCAACTCCATATGATCGAGTGAAGCGGTGCCGTGAACGTAAAAATGTAGATGTATTCACGCAAAACAAACGGCCGTGGCCCCGACACAGCCACACCTCATGTTTTTTTTTACCTTAATATCGCGTTTGTTGTTTGTCTGTGTACTTAACTTTTCAATTATATTAACATAGGAAAATATGTATTTTTAAAGTAAAAATTAGAAATCTTTCCGAGAAAAAAATGGTTCTCTACGCTATATATTGAATATCGCCAATGTCGATCTACAGGACATAATTGTTTAAATTATCAAAATTCTAACACTGTCATTAAACAAATTTAATGTTTCTTCTATGTTATGTTTATGAATCCGAGTTATTACTATTAAGTGTTCACAATTTCATAATTCATACATTTTACTTATATTTATGTTCGATAATTTTTCACATACACATTGCGTCTGTTTGTACCTCAAGTATTATTCACTTGTATTTCGCCACACTCAAAAACACATATCAACAAACTGCAAGAAAATTTAAATTTTTCACACACTGTGAGCATACCAAATGACTCGGGGCTTACTGCAGAGTATCTCAGCAAGAAGAATAGTAATTAACACTTGGTTTAAGGTCACAGGCCATATTTAAATTCAAAACACGTAATATACATAAAATAAAATAACTCTTTATTTATTTAGTAGCGAAATTCTGCATAAAATACAATAAGACAGGGCAAAATAATTTTTTTATTAGTAAAGATTGTCCACGCTAAAGTAAGCACCTTAAAGGCCATAGCTACTTTATCCTTTCAGCGATATCTTATACTTTAACGGCTTTAAAAATATATATATTGCCGTGTAAGTAATAATAACAGCGTATTTATTTCACCAGACTTGAAATTTAAAGTCTAAGGCTACTATAAAATATATTTATTGACTATTATTCCAGAAGAGAGGTCTTTCAAAAGTGTTCACTTTCTAGTTAACAGCCCATATAAATATATATTATTTTAATATGCATATAGAATACATACCTTTTCAGATATTGATTTCGTTGTTCATAGCTGTGCATAAAGCAACATTTAATTTGGTAATTTCAATATTTTAGGGAATTATATGTAATTGTACTTTATCATACAAATAATTAGTTACCACTTAATTAGTCTCGCGCTGACGGGAAAAAAAATCATGAATTTTCTTAATTTTTATCTTCCATATTTAGGAATTAAACCAGTTTAACTATTGAAAATATTGCGGAGGAAATTTTTTGTATTTTTAACATGGTATCACATCTACTAAATGTGAGAATATTCCCTTTCGTTTAGAAGTGGAATAAACTCATTGTTTGGAGATGTAGTTGTAAAAAACAAAATGATTATAATCATGTGGCTTGTAATGTCGGGACTGTATTTTAAAAGACCAAAAAGTTTTTATTAAAAATTAAACCTTATATTAGTAAAAAAGAAAAAGAAAATAATTAAATATATATATATATACACTATATGTATAAGGATTAAAAATCAGTAAAATATGATAAAGTAAAATAAATATTTGTTATACGAACTATTTGGGTTTTATAGAGTTCTAATTTGTATAGACTTTTCAGTAATCTTGAGGAATATATGTGCCTTTCTGTAACGTGTCTTTGATATGTTATTAAGAGTGGTATTAAAATTGTTACATTCGTTTTCCTTACAAATCGAATAAATTTTTGTTTCGCTACGAAAAATAAAATATGCTTTAATATCGATATATGTTAAATTCATGAAAGTTTGTTTTAATGTTTTATTCTGCAAGTTAATATGTTATTAAATTTATAATTATATAATTGAAAATAATACAGATGCTATTACAGAAAATGGCATGTCCGCAAATTCATTAATTTAATTACCAAGCTGAACAGGATATTATGAGCTGTCATGTGAATATCAAATTATACCGTCCGTTTAGAGATTCTTTCTCTATCACTCACGTATCTGGGTTTGATTCCTGACACCCACCCTTGCTACTTTTCTCGCGGTTCGGTGGGTCACGTGCTGCAAAATGCGTAGGCAAACCTTAGAAAATTCATCCTGCGATGTTACCTTAAGCGTGTTGCGTTACCTAAAACAGAAATAGGGCTGCTTAACTAATCAAGTGAGGTATAAGCTCACTGACTTTCCCTGAACATTTTTATGAAATTTCACAAATGTTTGAAACTAGTAAATAAAAAGTATGAAATTATTTAAGTATTTATTATGTTTGATTTAATGCCTTCAAGCACGATGCCACCATAACAATAAAAATCGTTTTTTAAAACACTAATCAAAGCACAATTAATGAAGAAAATTCATGCTTACGTTTTGCAGTCTTCACTTTCACACAACCCAAAAATTGTGCTACTAGCCGCGTTAGTACTTCTACAAAGTCCCTGCCGACAACAGTTTAGGTACCTCCAATCGCATGCCCGTTCGGCGACTGACTGCTGCCGTTTATCGTGCCGCGATGATAACGTACAAGCGTAGTTGTTACGTTAAGAACCTTCCTTTTTTTTTTTTATCAATTTCTTTAGTTTTGAAAAGTGAGGAAACAGTCTCCATATATTTTCAAATATGGTTTTATGATACATATATGTAACAAACACACACATAAACATATATATAATATATATGATTTAATTAAGAGTGGCCATTACAATTGGAAACTTTTTTACTGAATTAAATACACAGTAAATACGTTTGTTCACTGCTCACTATCACGTGAAAACCCAAGGAGAGGACTCGGACAGATATTAACATTTTTAAATCATGGGCTATACAATATACAAGTCCTTAGAGATGCTGAGTAAGAATAAAGTATGAACAGTACTATACAAATATATATTCTGCTTTTGATTGTATGGTGTATTAGAAATAATGCACACAAAAATTTAAAGATGAAAGCTTTTAAACATTAATTGAAACAAGCGTTTTGTAAAGAATGCATAAAGCTAGATAATTTGGTTTTCAACTGTGTCAACAACTTTTTTTTTAGAAGAAATAGTGTAGTTAAGTATATATTTTGTCAAAAGGAACAAATGTCACGGGCCTTGAAAAACAAAGATAGCATTAATACTTTTTTACTTCTGTCTAACTTATTTTTTGTAAACAAAATCTGAAATTCATGATGTCATAAAATTTTCTAATTTTATTTTCGCGGTATAGGAACTAATTTATGATGACCCTTCATCAAACATTCTCTTTTTTCACGTTGCCTGTCTGCTACGGCCAAAGGCATACACCTTGTCGCACTAACGGTAAAGTCGACATTCAGCCATACAGTCCATCGAAATGAAAAATATGAATGTTTGAAGAACACATATTGTGTGATATGAGGTTCTAGAAATTGTTCTAAGCAGTTCGGTCAAAGATTTAACTTGATATCATGTCTGCATACAGAATTTCAGAGTCAAAATAGCCATAGTATTTTAAGTTATACAGCCGAAATAAACAAGCGGTCATTCTTTCATGAACATATTACTTTACAAAAACGTTGCTTGGAGCTATATGATATTGTCTATTCGTGGTTTCTCCACACTTTTTCAATCAAGCTATTGAAAAATCAACCCATGTGTGATGTGCATGATTGAGTCCTTAATACGTTATGCATCACAAGCGCTTCATACATTTGTTGACATGAAAGTACCTTATTTTTTATTAACTTGAACGTATACTTATATTTTGTCTATAATGTGAATAAAAACAGAGAGAAAATATTTGGCTTGTAATTATCTAGTAAGAAATATTTCTTATGCAAAATATGGTTACACGGAGTGTGCTGTCCCTTTGATGTAATTTTTTATACTCGGTTCAAGATTGTTTGCATGAGGCGGAGGAATATCTTGGAAGTAGAACATAAGCATGGCGTCAGAAAACTTAGACATTATCTTGAATGGGATATATACTGATTGTGTAGCGGTTGCATACAAGTCCACTGCCTGCACTAAAAGAAAAGATTTGTTAGTGGCTACACAAACTACTTAGTTGATGCTTTCAAAGGTGAATTTTTGTTGATGGTAAAAATACAGACTGTAGCGCACAATACCGTGTCGGTTGACAAGTACGAAACTGATTTTGTGCTCACAAAAAAAATTTCTTAATTGAGAGAAGTTACATTGGCTGCCGCCAAATTTTTAGTTGGCAGCAATAGCATATATGTAGTTCAAAATGAAATATTTTGCTGCTACTGCACAACTACTTACATACGTTATGTTCTGCACACAAGCTCTACCGTATTTCAAGTGGCCACCTGTCTGACCTCGAGGGCGTATTTGTAAGAGTTCTTCTCCTCGCATCAAGTTGCGAACTAATTCATGAGGGATATTCTGAAGAAATTACATATATAATATGTGATAATTTTATCCCAAGTAAGTAAATGTTTCACGCACACGATTCCAGAAAATAAACTTTCCGGTAAGGTGAAGTGTTTAGATATTTGTGTGCATGCCACTTAATATCATTACTTATTCACATGCTTAAGTCACAATGCCCCTCATCGAGCGAGGTGGCGAAGTGGTGTTACAGTCGTCTCGCGTTTTGGAGGACCGGGGTTAAAATATTAGTCCACTTCAAGATCATTTTGGATTTCTAAAGTTTTCAAAACCATACTTACCTGCCCGTAACCTGTAAAACACATTTGTGACCCCCAATAACTAATATTGCTGTGAGCATCCTAACTTTTTGCTACGACAAAAGAAAAGGCCATTGCCTATCAACGCATTGAATTTATATGTGACTACGAATGCGTTCTTTTCTGTTTAACAATAAATACTGAAACGACAAAAAAAAAATTTTCAGTTGGTGTAAAAAAAAATTTTCTAACATCTTTATTGAAAAAAGAAGAGTAGTGTGGCGACCAACAAAATTTTTTCCGTATCCAGATAATTGTTTTTCTCGGTGTTGGCGGTCAAGTGAGAGGGCCATATCTCTGAAAACCTTGAACGTTAGGCATACACGGCACGTCTATCGGCCACTATCTAGTGAAAGCTGACATTAAGTAATCCGAAAACTGGAGAATACCGAGCGTATAATTTTGTCTGCTAAATGATAACAAAAAATTTCAAGGAAACTCGAGAAAATTTTCACTTTGTGCATATGACTATTTTTCCTTCTAGATAAACAAAGTAATCGAAAATGTATGTAGTGCTGAAAGTGAAAGAAATAACGATACTGGTGTAATCTCCTCAGCAGGAGTGGACGACTTTGGGAATCGCATGGCTCTGTATGGTAAACTATTTCTATATTCATTTAACAATGCCTGGTGGCCGGAGGTGATGTACAGGTGAAAACGAAGAGGTTCCCTGCGAACATCTACAGGATCATCCAGGATTTCTTAGAAACAGATGGAGTGTCTACTCCAGCAAAAATGTGCAAGTCAAAAAGAGGTTGACGAAGGGGTGCCCCCAGGGATCGGTCCTTGGGCTGATCTTATGGAACATCCTCTTTGATGGTTTTCTTGAGATTGAACTCCCCCCGGAGTGTGCAGTTTTCGGGTACGCAGATGATGGCTTAATACAAGTGCCTGAAAATTCCAGAAGGGAGATAGAAACGAAGACTAACACTGTAATGGAAATTGCATGGGAGTGGTTAAGAACCACTATGCTTAGTTTCTCCACGGAGAAAACGAAGATAATATTGGTGAAGGGAAAGCTGCAAAGGTACCCAACTGTGCGCTTTGGGGGTTGTCCGATAAAATACGAGCAGGAATTCAGGTATGTAGGAGTCATCATGGATTACAGAATCAGCTTTTTAAGGCATATTGAATACGTGTCACGGAAGTGGGTGGTAGTGTTCGAGAAGCTAAGAAGATTGGGCAACACTAGTTAGGGCCTGAACTTTAGAACTCTGCGGACCATTTATAAGGCAGTCTTCGAGGCTATAATCTCTTACGTAGCAGTTATGTGGCCCCACCGTGCCGAACTTTCGTGGCACAGAAGGAAATTGATAAGTGCTCAGAGGGCAGTACTGCTGACCGTGACAAGTGCGTATAAGACTGCCCCCAATGAGTCTCTCCCGGTAGTCGCTGGAGTGCTGCCTGCGGACCTATTAGTTAGGTACAGGGGCCTCGTGGCGGAGGGGTCACGGGCTGGCAGGCTGATGAAAGAAGATAAGGAAGCTATTCTCGATGGCATCATAGATGAATGGCAAGATAGATGGTTGAAGTCGGAAAGAGGCAAACAGACTTTCGAGCTTTTGCCAGATGTACGATCAAGACTGCGCTGTAAATGGATCTGGACGAACTACTATAGCATGCAGCTGCTAACCATCCATGGCAGCATTAAGGCCAAACTTCACAGCCTGCGGCTCGTGGTGTCCCTGCTCTCCGAGGTCTGCGGTGTGGACGACACAGTACAGCACGTAATAATGGACTGCCTGAAAACCGAAGATCTAAGAGAGCGGCTCAAGGAGTACGTGGAAGAAATGGGAATTCACTTGGAAGTTGGAACGAACAAAAGTTAATATTACGTTGGCTATTCTGAGTGAACTGCCGACGCACATTCGACCAGCCGAAAATACGCGATACAAATGAGTTCCAAGGTTAATTAATACAATTTATTTTACGAGGTCATAAAACAGCGGTTTTTAGTGTTGAAAACCAAACTTCGTGCTAAAGTAGATATGTATGGGTGTTCAAAATTAAAGTCACATTAAAAATATCCACATCCAAATGAAACACAATTTCAAAAACGTTTTTCACGCCTTATACCCCCCTCTCCAACACGGATTTTCTCACAAGTTTGACATTATTTCCAAAAGCATACAGAAATATTGCACAATATTGTTAGATTATTTTTTCTAATAACCTGACGAAATATATTTCAAATTGCTTTCGTTCCGATCCAGTAATAGAACAACAGTAAACTTCCCAAAGACGCTACCTCTTCAGAAAATAAAGTGGCTCAGAGCACGCGCTGAAATGTTGTGCGCACCATCAGTGAGGTTATTTTCGAAGTCTAATAAGCCAGAAGAGATTACATTTCGTTCGCTTTATATAATTCATTTACAAAAAAATACTAATAAATTTATTTTTCGCGAGCACAACATAATTTTTAAAGAAACATATATTTTTTGTACAGCGTTTACGAACGAACCTACACACGCCCTCGAAACAATCTTGCCGCCTACCGCGTCACCCAGGTAGTTCACCAATTGCCGCACGAAGCAGCACGTACATGGAGCGCTGACTCGTCGCACCCAGTAAATGGCGAATGGATACATAAACGTAAAGTAAACATTGGCGTGGCGATTGTCAACTGTCAAGAATGTGGCCTTCATATATGAGATGAACTATAGGAAGGGCTTTGCGTCTTGTCGACAGCAAGGTCATTAGAAACGGAGCAGGTTGCACAGACAGTCAAGAAAGGAGAAGGAATGGGCCACGTTATGGATGAAGAAACTATCCCATCATTAGCTTGGAGCGATTTTGAAAACCATATAAAGTCAGCCTGACCTGGAATCTAACCCGTGTCCTAATGAATGCAAGTACATCCGTGTACCGCTGCCCCATCCTTGTTTGGTTGTAAGCACAAAGCTCAAGTTTGTGCCGTGTAGCAACAACAGACATATTAAATGCAACAAGTTGAATTGACTACTCTTTAACGATTTTATGTAGCAGCATTTTAAAACGTATCCGTCCAGTTTTTTTGTGTTCCGGCAAGTAACGGTAAATAATTTTGTTGTTGAATGATTTCGTATCTTAAAGCACGGTTAGATTTTATTGAAGACACTTGTTAGCATTAAATTTGCTGTTCTTCGCTCGTTTTTAAAACACGTAAATGTTTCGGTTTTTCTATAGATCATTGTTTTCCTTGAACTAGCAGGTTAGGATTACATTTGCAGTTCTTCGCTTTTTTTATAGAATACGTTACCAACTTGAGCCAATTGTGGGTGTGAATTCATTTATGTCACGTAAATGTCGGTTGCCGTAAAATTAATAATTCAAGAAAATTGAACGTATCTCGTAAGATAAACGTGTTTATACTGAAAACCTACGTACTAATTAAGAATAGGTGAAATTGAAATATTGCTCAGTTTACCGTTATTGTACTAAATTTTACGTCACATGTTTACGAGTCATTACTATACCTATCGGTGCGGTGAAATTTTTTTTAGCAAAGCTAAAGCGTGGTTTTAGAATCACCACCAGTTTGAACTCACCACATAAACAGAAGGGCTAACAAGATATTTTTAAATGTTCTTCTTTCGTTTACTATTTAAAACAATTTTTTAAAGTTAATGCAATTTAATTTTGAGGGCATGAGAGGTGTAACTCTTAGCGCCTATCAGGTTCAGTAGTAGGCAATAGTAGATCTACTTTGAGGTGTTATAATTTGCGAGTATTCACAGCACAAGAAATTTTAAATGAATAATTATTTATCAGACAATAGCTAAGTAATTTCAAAGGAGACTGCCTCTTATTCGTTATAAATGTACTCTGAAAAATGTATACCCCAATCATGTAATAAATATACCATGCAACTTGTATGTAATATCTTCTAGAAACAGACGCATGCGTGTTATTTTTTTATGCTACCGATGACAAATTTTGGTTGGCTAACTTCGTATTTGTCCATGTAGAAACTTTTTAAATAACCAAATTTTTTAGTTTACCTTACAATCCATTATATAAATCACTAAATGCAAAAGCTGAAAAAATTATTTAATTTTATTCTTACACTAAAATAAAATATTCCCGTGACACGTAAATTTGCTTTAGGTCTAAGTAGGTATTTTTTGGGTTACGGTTTAATTTCAGTTCCAAAAGATGAGACGAAAACCTTAGGGAATGATTATACGAAATCCACAGAGACTTGACACTGTTCTGTAACAGGAATATACGACATGTTTCAATCTTACCCAAACCTTACACACTGTATAACTGTCGGGATTATGGCCCGGAAAATATTTATCTTCTACAGTGTAAATAGTATGGCTTATTTGAAAATGCGAAAAATAACCATACAGTGAAATATTACATTTAAGAGCCCGTTGTTATATTATTATTATGTTGGTATAACTGGACTGTGTCCATTGCCAACCACGAGACCAAATAAAAAAATCGCAGACCCTACAAAACTCAACAAGACAAAAAACCCAAAAATAATTTTACAACACCACAGACAGATAGTTCGGAAAAGCGGTTTCCTTGTCTATAGAAAACACATATATTGTAAAATGTTTTTTCGTTTTTGCTGAATTCTGTGGGTTCGCGATTTTTATTTTATTTTGTCTCATGGTCGGCAATGGACACAACACAGTTCAATAATACCAATATAATAACATGAACTCACTATTGCCATTAAAATACAAAGTTGTTATAATTTTATTCAAAACAATTCAGTAAGTACTAGCCATTTAACAGCGTTCAGTGAGCATTCAGTGAGCAAAATTTCCTTCCCTTCGGCAGTGCCGTCACGTGAATTTGTGACGTCAAAGAGCAGGTATATCTAGGCGTCTATTGCGTCTGAACCTTAAGAATATGTGATATCTGGAAGCATGCTATGCAAGTTTAAAAAACTGAACCAAGCCTTTAAACAAATCTTTTTTTTATTTATTAGCACCTATTATACTTAACGGTACCTTATACCGAAGGGATGAAAAATTGAGAGCATAGTTAAACTTGTTAACGTATTTTTTTTTCTTTTCAAAACTACTAAACGTGTGTGAAGAATGTCTGTACACGAAAAAGTTAATAAAAATCAACGTACAAAGGTATTTTCCATTCTTAATCCCCGTTTAAATAATACATTTTTGAAAGTGAGATTTGCTGAAACAGGCGTTTTCAGTATATAGCTTTTTTTTTTTTTTCATGTACGGAATATCCTAGAAGGAGATATTTGAAATGAAACAGAAACGGGGAGAACAAATTAATGGTTAGAAATTCACCGCAAAATTATGGGACAGCGAAGAAAGTCTGGTAGAGGTGAGTTGGTGACGAAAATACTGCACACCAATTCAGTTCCTAATATTATGATATGGCATTTGATGCGCGTGTCTGTGTTGCCCTTAGCGACCCCCGGCCATCTAAACATCGTTTACACATAATACGGCCTTGTATCCTGCAACTTTAAAAACTTTTTTAAAATACTTGTAACAAGCTGTAAAAATTTTTTTTCCCAATTTACGGAACAGTTTTAGTAAAATATTCTTAAGAACTCGCCACAAAACTACAGACAAGTTGCTTTTTCACTAACTTACGTAGGTAAATTTCACAAAACCTTTCCGTTAATTCTCAGTACCTCTTCGTAAATTAGCTAGTAAATTTTTCTGTACCTCTGGTTTATAAAAATAAATTAATTTAATGAAGCATACTTTAATGTTTATATTGTGAATAAAAATATAAATTTAAAAATTTATGCTGGAGTATAATTTAAACATGAATCTTCAATTCTGGCGATTATTAACCTGGTCACTTATCTTCCGACTATCCACAGAAATTAAGACATACATATTTCATTTATGTAATTTTGATATTTGCATAGCTTGTCATTGCCTGAACAAAACGCAACTAGCAGGAAATGTTGTCCATTTAACACTGTTTAGAATATAAACAATTCTTTATATTATCCCAATTTGAAACGTCATATTAGGAAAATTCAGTCTTATATAACACTGTCTTGAACACTTATATAATAAAGACGCTGATTTGCTGTAGAGTTATTATTGGCGTTTAAGAGATTTTGTTTACAGTCCAGCGAGGTGAAAATTCGAATTGTTTCAGAGCTATATTCAAATGAATGTGTTCAAAATGGCCTTCAGGAACTGCTGGCTGCTGAGAATATCCACACTTTCCTTTGCGGACGTGCGGCCTCTATCACGTGTGCTACGTCTGGCCCTTTTAACCGCGATGGTGTGTGCTGCTTCTACGTGCGCACGCAGGTCCTGCTCCACGCACGTAGCTCATGTGCGCAGGCGGTAATTCACAAGCCGGTTACGTGCTTATCTGAGATGCGACGTACGCCCGAAGCAGTAACACCGCATGTAGCGGACGTGGTTAGAAATCTTGGGCCATAGGATGTCAAGTGCTCACATATAATCTGTATTTCGAGTGTATTTTATAGTTTCGTAACTGGGGGCGACTAATAAGCATAATTCACATTATTTTATGGTAAAAATAGTATTCCAAAAAAGATACACTGTCGTACGCTGTCATAAATAAATACACANAATTCACATTATTTTATGGTAAAAATAGTATTCCAAAAAAGATACACTGTCGTACGCTGTCATAAATAAATACACATATATATATATATATATATATATATATATATTCTTAAATGGTTCACAAAATACAGCTACAATGTGTTTCACTAAAATCGAGAGAAAATGAAACTGGGAATAGGGGCCGCTCCATGGAATGTTTTTTTAAAATTCGGAACGTGTGGTCCATGAGGCCAGGTAACGGATACGTGGGTGTAAACTGAACATGTGGGCGACCCATGGTGTGTGTATGTGAGAAGGTATCTAACAAGGAAACGACGCGCTGTGCGTACATCTTAGCTTTGTAATAACAGACCCTGTCAGCGAAGAGTTCTCAAGCCCGTGAACAAGGGATTGTTAACATGAAAATTGAATCTCAGTGCTGTAATGTTTCTTTCTCCTGCGCTTATGAATGCCGCTCGGTAATTTCAGAAACGAGTAAATTCCTCCTGCATATTTTATAACTGAAACGAGGAGCCGTAGCTGCCATTATTACACGGAACAACTTCAACTTCTTATTTGCGACGGAGTGTTTGACTTTTTTACTATATTAGTGCTCTTTTTTTTCTCTCAAGAAGCAAATTCTGAAAGAATCTTTTAAATAAATAAATGCCTGGAAAATTATACAACTAACAATAACATATTTTGGGCATTTTTATAGTAGAATTGGTAGCTATTTATAAAAAAAGTATTATACTTTTTTTCCGCCTTATTACATTTTTAATTATATATTGTTACGTATTTGCTCATTTCGAGTTTATATTTATTTACTTCGTTGTATTTATGGTTTATCATCGCGTCCACAAAATGTCTCCGTCGTCTCTACATTGTCAAAGTACTTGCGTGTATCAACGACAGAAGCAACATACACGAGATATTTTTAACAAGTGAGGCAGAATCTCGCGCGCCGTTGCCATGCCTGAGCCGAGGTCGGTGGTCGTCACTTAGAGCAACTCTTTTGAGGTGAAAACTGACATGTTCACACCGGCCCCTCAATGTAAATAATCCTGTACAGCACTGCCTGTAAGAAGTGTGCACACGCAACCAATTCGGACACCTTTATTTGCGTTAGACATGTTTACACCCATATCTCCTTCAGCTGACTTCGCGGACCACACGTGACTAAATCTTAAAACGTACAGTGGTCACTATTCCCATTTTCATTATAGCATACTTTTACTGAAACATTTTGTATATACACTTGATTATTTTTCGGTACTTGAGAACGAAACGCAAACCATTTTTCGAGTTTCTATTTCTCTAAATATAAATAATAATTTTATTTTCACGTATCGTGAAGTGCTACGTATTTGTAATGTCGCCGATGTTTCCCCTAACGAAAAAATTATTTGTAAAGGTTATTTTCTAATACTGCCAAAAAAAAAGTCTTACATTTTATTACCGTTGCCTCATACGGAACCACCGGCAAAAAAATAGCCAGCGGTTGTTGCAAAAAGGAACAAACGTAGAACAATAACAAAACAACAAAAGCAGGGATCTGCTTTCGGAGGACAACTGGGTTAGGTTGAAGACACGGTGCGATTGCGCCAAACTATCAACATCTCAACTCCATAACGCCGCCCAGGACCCGACTGAGGACCAATAGAAAATGAGGGTGACATGCCGAATCGGAGGGGACAAGAAGTGTAGTCAGGATCCAGGCCGAGGCAACGAGGAACCGTCGGCGACAGGACACGATATGTTGCCACCTGACCCGGTCCTCTAAGGTGTTTGTCTACCCTCTAGGGTGTGAGGGAGAACCCGGTTCCTTTCTCCTACCTCTCCCTACTGTCCTCTTTTGAGAGACGAGTTAGATATTCGAGCAGAAGAACTGAATTCATACTGTATTAAAAAAATTTAATTTTTACAGAGAAATTGTTTGTAATTTTACAAATGTTTGAAACCATCCAACAATGTATCTTGTAATATTACTAGTTTGTAAAACTTAAGGGCCGGGTTTGTAATATATCTCAATATATGTTTGTAGTTTATTGACACGTTACACTAGCTCAAACAAAATGGCGGACACTCAACAACGTAAAACCGTTTATAGCTGTTTGTGCTAAAACTAGGAGCGACATAAAATCCAGTTAGGTGCAAAAATAAATGTATTACAAGTTTGAATAACGTAAAATAAATCAAACAACTCAAATAATCATAAATAAACAACAAAAAATTTAAAAACACATGACACCATTAGTAATTCTTCTAATGTTATTGTTTTATATCTATACAGAAAACTTTAAATGAAATAAACGCGTTCCTAACAGAACAACGCCGCTAATACTTTGTAGTTATTTATTGCTATTTTGGTACTAAAACAATTGCGATGCTTGTAATTCTCAATAACGTAAGTTGTAATACAAGTATATACTTTGTAATATTACAAATACATGTTTTGCAGATTTTCCAAGAACACTGTCTGTAGTTCTACAAAGTATTTTCTTGGCAACTGGGTTTCCAAGAATTTTTTTTTGTAAACGTACAAAAAACTCTTAAAAGTACAGTCTGTAATCACGTTACTATATGTAATATGATTATAAGTAAGAATAATTAAGTAGAATGAGTATTGCAATCAAACAAATTGTGAATTACTTATAATAACATTGCTTCCCCACCCTGTTATGTAAAATATATAAATAATACAGAATACCCGTAAGTCCCAATTACCATTTCACAACTCAGCGTACCATTTGACACATCGAGTCTTTACATGCATTGTTATTTGAACTCTTGTGTATTTTTAAACACAACAAAAAAGAACATTCCACAAGTGTCACAGATAACGTTACAAATGATATTACTTCTCTATATATTATGGTTACGACATAATGGTATTTTTTAACGGTAGTGCTTAACGAACATTCTATATTATATAACCATTACATATTAATAGACAAATTCCACGTACTCACGTTTCGTCATCACATTAGTTTTCTAGGCAGGTTTTCTACATCCTTTACTTAGGTGTTTGATGGAGAGGGAGAAGGAAAAAAACTATTGAAAATTAGCTGCACGATGGCACCACGTGTACCTAAACAGCAGTGACTACAAAGGTGCTTTGTCATAGGCCCAGAACGTAGCCACAAGAACGCAAAAAATGATCTTAAGAATTCGTTTATTTTATTGAAATATTGATACTCTTTCTTGAAAAGGATCAACGATAGGCGCTCTTGCCCGAGTGAATGTACGTCCGTTTTATAACAACTTCTGCATTCTGTCAGCGACTCTCCTGTCGCAAGAAAACGATATTTCTATGGGCACTTGATTTTCGCGTAAGAGTATCACACGCACTAGACTTGATACGTGCACGCCTGCAGTACAGAGCAGGTACATTCTTAAGTTCGAATAAGTGATATCAATCAGTGAAATAACATTCCTTGAAAGTCAGTCGATAAGCTAATGCTGCCTGGCGAATGAATCAAATTAACGGGGAACAACTGATTTATCGCAGTGGCATTCTTGACGTTCAGTGTGAAAACACAAATAAATAAGTGAAATTCAACCATTACATTAATTAGTTATCTGGTGCTTATTATCAGTTTCTTTATCCTCACTGTTTTCACTGATTCGACTCAATTTTAACTGTTGTCACTGATTCGGCTCAATTCTCGCTGTTTTAACTGATTCTGTTCAATTCTCACTGGTTTTACTGATGCGGTTCAATTCCTACTGTTTTCACTGATTCAGCTCAATTCTTACCGTTTTCACTGATTAGGCTCAATTCTCACTGTTTTCGCTGATTCAGGTCAATTCTCACTGTTTATCTTTAATTTTCTTAATGTAGGTGTTGCACTTTTTATTAAAAAAAGTCACATTAAAAAGTTAAAACGTTTTGTACCTCAACGAGTTTTGAAACCGTGCCACAGAGTAAGAAAACTACGAAGGTTCATCTAGAATCGGCATTGTTAGTTCCCGAAACCCGTAGCAATGAGGAGATAACGAGACTTTCTTATTTCACATTTACGCAGTCAACTCCATTTTTAGTTGTTACTGAGTGCGTTTCCGTATATTTACTGCAATTTCCCATATAAAAAAAAACTGCTTAAATATATGTACAGTTTTAGCAGTGTAGGCAGCCAATGACACAACAGAGACCGTTCCTAGTGCGTCACGCAGACGACCAGGAATGAGAAATTCCACATGAAAATAATTTCCACGCCAATTAACTTCTGTAAATTTACCTCTTCTCTACCAGAAATTTTCCTTTGGTTACTGGACGGGTGTCTGTGAGAGAAGCTGTTTTGGCATTTGTATGGGCCAGTCATATCAAGGTTACTCCTATGCTGAACGTTTGTGATTCGTCAGCAGGCACCCAAAACAGGGATCAGTTGAAACAATTCAGACACTAAAGGGTATGTGAGCTGAGTGCTTTGAAGCACGATTATGTGAGAAAAGTTTGTCACGAAAATCCGCTATCTGTATATGAGGGGAAGTACGAACCATGAAAGGTATACATTTACAATATATCATTTGGACCTCGTTTAAGTATAAATCAATCGATGAAGAAAAATTGCGTTGCCGCAGTAATAAATTCCAATGAAGGTTTATATCGAGGGCGCCCACTTTGTCAGATAGTGAAAGCGGAAGTGCGTTCGACCTGCGAGCGAAGTAAACACATTTTAATCAATTAGTTAAGCAACTAACCCGTAACTAAGGGATTCCTTGATTGTTCTTGACTGTCAGATTTCCACGGTATTCTTTATTTATGTGCTGCAAAGTTTCTTTATCGAGAAGTAAAAATGCAGGTCAGAGGTGCTTTTGGAAATACTAAATTACCTCTGCATGTCAGTGTTTATGGCACACCCTACAGTTGATTTTGAATATTATAATGTTGTGTTTAATTAAAATTTCTATCAAAACGCCCGATACAGAGTATATGCCTCACTACAGTTTATGTTTGTAAAGTATTTAGCGCCAAACAAGCGGCCAATAACGTAAATCTTTTACTTTTGCCAGAGAAACCATCTTCCTAATAGACCATTATTTCATGATTAGCTACTGACGATAATGTATGGCTCTACAATACCTTAACTTGCTCCGCATTATAAGAGAAAATAGTTCCAGATATAAAACTAATTAAGTGCAACAACTAAACAGAAATATGCATGTGAAGTTAGGAAAAGGAAATTACTCTTCCAAACAATTTATTCCGGCCGTTGCAGATTTACGTATGCGTTAAAACTGCAATGCCTTTAGTAGCGCAAGGGCGTATTCGGCATGGGCGAAAGTTTCTATTTGGTGTCTCTAGACAGAGAAAAAATATCCCACCCATCCTTAGATAAGTAAGCACGCACGAAAATATTTTAATACGGTTGCTACTACTTCTATTGTTCATCTGCGGTTACTTCCAACTTTCCGGAAGTCCTGCTAAAGTTCTAGTTCCAGGCTATTCCTCCACTTTATAGAAAACAATGCTTAAGCTAGTCTAGCATATCATACAAAAGGGACAACGCACCACATTCGTGCTCACTTAGCGTAATAATATTTCGCCCGAGAACTATTTATATAACCAGCATTACTTACATGCTTATTTTTTCCTGTATTTGTTCATTTTAATTATAAATGGGATATTATAGTTTAGAGATGAAATATAAGAAAAAGTTCAAATTAACTGCCAGTTAGGTACCTTTATGTTAAGAGAATTACATAACGCTTGCGATTACGTGCCATTTACAGAAAACAACTAAACACGTCATTTATGGGGTGATTTTTCAAGGGTTTGGTTCAAATAGTGTGAAGAAACCTTGAATAGACTGTGACAATAATAGTATGTGTAGTGTTGTTATGTTATCGCACAATGTATTTTACAGAACGAAAGATGTACTGCGGAAGTTATTTGAGGCAAAAGTAAATGACTCCTTTTACAACGGAAATTGACAATAAATCTACGTTATGAATCTTCTCATGTGTATGAATCTGCGGTGGTGTAGTGGTTAGATTACTCGCCTCCCACATAGGTGAACCAGGTTCAATTTCCGGCGGGGTCGATCATAGATTATCGCATGCGGGAATCGTGCCGGTCGATGCCGATGGCCGGGAGGTTTTCTCGGGGATCTCCCGTTTCCTCCGCTCTTGTTGCTATATACTCACCTCGCTTCGCCCTCATCGGTTCTAAAGATTTAGATTTTAAGAGCAACCCAAACCTCTCCACTCCATTCTCCTGTGTAACGTGTAGTTAATTAACAATTATAGATTGCTTCATAAAAAAACTATAGCATTCTCATTTTTAAAAAAACTTTGTAATCTATGAGTATTTGAAAAATCACNCCCCCCCCCCCCCCCGTCCCTTCTTAATTCCTCTATTTAGAGTATTGCACTAATGGCCGCCTCTAAGGACTTGCCTTTCTAAGCGCTCAAAAGGATGTACAAGCCCCTGGCCTACGTATAAATTGTTAAAACATTTTGAAATGTACAAGTATACCGAAAAGAAACTAACGCTAACATTCCGAGCTGTAATCACCCGGGCCAGCATAGACGCCTTACCGTTAAACTCTGTTGTATATTACCAATATTGTGTTAGCGTGTTGGAAATGAACTTGTCAGCTTCTAGCTAAACTAGTAAGAAATCTAGTTCGACACGCTCGTAACAGTCGAAGTTAAGTTCCGTTTCTATATTTTTGCCAGCCAGTAAGGGAATAGTTGCCTTAGTTCAGTTACACTGGTTCCAAACTTTTTCCGATCGGAATCACTTCTTGTATATAGTACCCTGGTTATGAAAGCAAGTCAGACGATTGTTATTTTTTTTTTGCTGCACTCGAATTCGCTGCTATTAAGTGGATTAGCTTTGTTATTAAGATAGTCAATTTAAAAATCGAGGTCAAAATGTGGCAACCTGAATGAAAAATTAAAAAAATCTGCCTCTATAAATGCTATGAGCGATAATAAATAATAACAGGAGCCTGTTTCCTTTCTAATCAATTACAGAAGTGTAACCGCAATAGCTTATTCATTTTGCAAAAGTAATCAAACATTCTAGCCGAACGAATTTACAAGAAACAGGTGTATATACTTTGATTTATTTAACACGTATGAAAATATTTCCATACTATCTATATTTTCGCTTTTGAATATCGAATGTATCGTAAACTTCCGACTATGTTATAATTCAGGTGATACCGGTATATTGGAGGATAAATAATATTAATTTTATCGGCACTATAGTAGCGGATAATCGTGTTCATTACCTCAATAGCATCGACGTTGGCAACGGGATTTTGAGAAACGTTATAAATCGATAATTTATTTTGTGCTTTCGGAAATTATCGATTTTTCTTAACATTGAACAGTTTTGCATAGAGACGGCCCAATGTAGAAATTGCGTACATGATAGTGTCAATAATTTGGTGGGAACAGCAATTAAGAAGTTTGCAACCTGTCAAAAACGTTTCACAGTCTTACCGACAAACTAACTGTTAGTGACGGTGTCACGTGTAATAACTCCGCGTGTGTGACCCAATGATAAAAAAGCACTAGACTCGGCAGAGCGATGACCTACCGGCCCCTATCAGTAGACTACAGAACTATCTCTGGGTGGGTTCTGAAGGTCAGAATATACTTCGTGTTTGGAATTTCCTAGCTGTAGCTGGTTTCGTGGCACTGGCTTGGTGGATAAGATGCAGTTATCATCTCGCCAACAATTAGTTTCACTCTGATAACAGCTGCACAGAAGCAAAATATTGCGAAAAGAAGTGAAAAATTTAACGTCACACAAATATTTCATATAAGCCTCTCAAGTTTGCTCATTTACGAGTACAGGAGAAATAATTGCATCACTGCAAAAGATAAAAACTTTGCTATGTCAGCGATACTAACGAAGTAACATTAAAAAAATTTCCAATATTCATCTATTTTTGGATGATTTTCTACGATTTGATTACTCGTATTCGTCTAATTTTTATATACATCTACGTAATTACAGAATTTGTTTCTACATCTATATCGTTTCGTTTGCGAGGATCTGTTTGTTGAAAATAAAATTCCCTTTTACTGTGTGGCATTTCCATGATTCTGTTTCGTCGAGTGTAATCAGTAGGGGAAGTCCAACTGAATTCTGGTAAGTTTAAACCGCACTCTGCCCCCTGTTGGCCTGAGACTTGGGAAACACTTCCAATGAAACCCCATCAGCAGATGGCAGCAGAGAGAATATGTTTATGTTGGTCTGCATCATATCATCTCACAAAGGTAACCTGACATGTTTTCTCAAACCTTTCAAACATTTTTATTTGCGTGGTTGCGCCTAGAAAAATTTTAAGGGAAAATAAAAAAAAATTCTAAATTACAAAACATGACATACATATACATATACCAAATGTTTGATACAATATTTCATAATCTTTAACAAAAAACCACATTTAAATATTAAGACAAATTAATTAGTTAAAAAATTAACAGAACTAATAAGAAAAATATTTATAATGATTTATACGATTTCACGGCATTACATTTCTATGGTATATTTTCTAAGTATTATTCCCAAAATTTGCTGGCATTAAGTTCTTTCGTTTTTTACAAAACTACAAATTAAAAACATTTAAAAACATTCTGGCCAAAGCCTAACACTTGAAAATCATCTACTTCTTCTACTATTTTTAAGATACCCCAATTATTACAATACCTTTCTCCATAGTGAACACCTCCAGAGTCTTAGAACGTAGAACACCAGCTCCAAGAATGCATGCCTATTTATTTGATAACCCTTTCCTCACCCCTCGTAAATACTTCACATTTAATTGATTTGGCAACGTGGTATTCAGCATTTAAATCGATGAATTTGATTTTAACCAATACGAAATTGAATTTTGAAATACAGAGTTCTGACAACTACATGACAAAAGTCTTTTATTTTCTGTCGTGAATGTTTTCTCTCTTCAACCTGCAACTCTCGGTTACACCGCTGACGTCACCAAGGCATAGCCAATAGTAGTGCAGCACGGCAGTCTTTCGTCTGCCCGGGCTGGAAGCACGGGCGCTNTTCGTCTGCCCGGGCTGGAAGCACTTCGGTATTTGAATTGCTGAAACTGAGACGGCCACCATGCTGGTCGACTCGCTACTGCTTCGAAGGCCCACTTCATGTCGGGCGTGGAATCTACCACGTATTTTCCACCGTAGACGAGGCAGCATACATCGTGGTCTTCCAGAGCTGTTCCAAACTATTCGCCAAAGGTAGGAAAAACGTCCACAGCTGCATTTAATTACGGGCAGATAAAATACGTAACGACACTAATTTTATAGTGAATTGGAAATCTTGAACGCGAGACGAAAACATATCGTCTTAACTTTAACCACCCAGTTATCTAAATACATTGTGGGGAACTACTTGGGTCTACTGAGTAGACCACTGCATTATTTTAATAGTAAATACAAATTGTAATGTGCGAGAGAGGAGAAAATAATTTCGCTTTTTCAAATATTAATCCTGGGTCCCATATAATCTTACCGTATTTCAGCTTATTGGTGCAATAAGCTAAACTACGTTCACTGAGACACGTGATTTCTAATTATTTATTTTCTTAATGGCGGGTAGGAAAATAATGGTAAAGTGTTTACCAAAATGTTATTAATATTTTATATATACCATAAAAATAATCCTAAGGGTTTTGGTGATAAAACTAAGCGGTCACGGGGACATTTTTTTCGAACTGTTGATTAAGTTAAACACTGTTGGATTTCATATTCATTTAGTGTAGGTAATTGTACTCGTAATTGCGTAACTGTGCAGTTAAATGATTAGATAGGCAATGGAATTACAAAGTTGTTATAAAGATTTTGTTAATTTTTCGTTCTTTAAATACATGGACGTTATTTCTTATTGTCTCATTCA
This sequence comes from Clitarchus hookeri, assembly GCA_002778355.1. Taxonomy (NCBI): domain Eukaryota; kingdom Metazoa; phylum Arthropoda; class Insecta; order Phasmatodea; family Phasmatidae; genus Clitarchus; species Clitarchus hookeri. The sequence continues at coordinate 38,544 of NQII01006192.1, read as the reverse complement.
AGCATTTTACAAATATAGATAGTAATTATCCTCCTGAAAAAATAAATGGAGGAATTTTAGTATTTCACAAATCGATTTTCCAAAATTCTGTCCTGAACACTTTCATAGTGCCAGAAGCAAATGCTTTTTATTATATCGTTAAAAATTTCCCCATTTAGTTGTGTTAATTAGTGTATCTGTCAATTCTCACGGTTTTCCGAATATCCTGAGAACTATATAAAAAAAAAATCTTAATCTGTCTAAACTTCACTCTTTTCACCCCACGCACCTAGCTGCAGTAATGCAAACGTACCTAAGAAAGGAGCGTCTACCTAGAAAAATAAAATCGTAGTTTTCTATTCCAAACAGTACATACAGGATGAAAGAGAATGCTGGCCAAATGTGATCTAACTACAGCAAAGGTATGTGTGTGTGTATATATATATATATATATATATATATATATACACACACACACACGCACGCGCGTGCGCGCGCGAGTGTGATAGGGGCTTCATGTCGGCAAAGTTCGATACTGATTTTTTTTCTTTTAGGGGACAAAATTATACATGTTTTAACACATAAAAAAACATTTTTTCTGTCTCGTTATTATACTCAGATACTTGAATTTTATGATGTTAGTAATAAATTAGCCATGGCTTTGCTAATTCGCTAAGTACTTAATTATATCAAAGTGAAATATGAAGTTTTATGAATACTGCCGGGTGCGGAATGCTCGTACAGCAGAAGGTATCGCGTCAAATTGGCTTTAACGACAAGCTTGGTTAGGGAGGTCGGCATAGTAAATTCAGAATGAAGAAAGAGAATTACTATATACACTTTGTGCCGTCCTTGAAAGATGAGGCACTCGCGCCAACGCGTCGCGTCGCGTCGGGGTGATTAGGGAACTTGAGGCCGGGCACAAGTTCAGGTTCACTAGGCGAGCCAAGTGACCTCATCGTCGCGCCGACGGCAGACCAAGGCCACGCGAGTAGGAAGCGACCGCGTTGGACTGTGTGGCATCACATTTATAAATCCACCCGACTCCTCCTGAATACATTCATAACGGGAATTTCCTGGTAATAATATATATAACCTAATGCCTCGGCATGATTTCTAAAGTTTAATTGGCATATTTGTATCGGATAAAAGCGTTATGATTTAGTTACATTTATGAATCACAATAGCGAACTATAAGCTTTTATGCCGTGTTGGTGCGATTCCTTTATCGTACCAACCTTGCGCCTTATTTGGGGTGCTCACAATGGTATTTTAATAATTGGGGTTTCTTAAAATGCATGCCTATTTTATTAACAAAAACGTTGCGATTTGTGCTGCCGAAAGTGTTCCAAATTATCGCGCACCAGCCAAGAGTTTACCTCCAAAAAAGATGGTGAAGTTTGCGCTTCATAAAATGTCCCAAAATATCGTGCATCAGCTAAGAGATACGCCTCCGAAAAAAAAGGTGCAGTTTGTGTTTCAGAAAGTGCCCCAGAATATTGTGCAGTAGTTAAGAGTATACCCCCTTGAAATTTGTGCTGCATAAATTGTACGAAAATATCATGCATTAGCTAAGAGTACACCTCCAAAAAGAAGGTGCAGTTTGTGCTTCGGAAAGTGCACCAGAATATTGTGCTGTAGTTAAGAGTATATCTCCAAGAAATTTGTGCTGCAGAAAGTGTCCCAAAATATAGTGCATTAGCTAAGACAAAAACTGCGCGTAAGAGTTGCGATGTCTCATCTGACAGAGAATGTCTGTACTGATTTGCAGCGTAGGCAGCTGAGAGAAAAAAAGGTAACATTAACCGTGCGCCCTTGCAGCTTTCCTCATCTTACCGTCTGCGTGTGTTTGTAGTCACGATGATATTATCGAGCTTAACTGTGCCATTGAGAACTAGGTTAACTGCGAAAGTGAACGTCTGTGAGTTAGTGGTAGGGTTACCAGACAGTGGGAGTAAAAAATGAGGACATACGCTGTTGTAAAGAAGGGCAATTCATTAAAAAGGTCAATAAAAATTCATTTAAGCAGTAAATTAAATATACTGGAGAGCCATATATTAAGTTTTCTTTCGCATAAAGATTGGGTTTATTAATGATGAAACAAATATCAGGTCATGAAAATTTCAAACGCATAACTTTAAATTGGAGGTTTACATTATTACTACGAATGACATTTTTACAAACAATTCCCTACAAACTTTTCAACAATGAACTGAAATGTCATCGTTTAAATTCCTGTAATTGCAAGCATCTCTACTAAATTAATGGATATCATTTAAGACTGTTTAAGTGTCCAAAATCTTTGACTTCCACTATTTAATATTTAATATTTTTATAATATGGCAATAAATACTGAACAAATAAAACTATTAATTCATTTACAAATTTAAAACTGATAAGAGTTATTAACTTTTCAAATAACTTATATAATTAGTTTGAATTTTATTTAAAAAGGCATTGAATAAAACGTTAGTATACAACTGAAAATTATTTTATTGCCATTAAAATACCATAAAGTAATACCAATTGTGGTTCCTCTAAAATTATCCCAATTTTATAAACAATTAACCTACAAGTGAGAGAGAAAGAATTAAATTGATTAATGTGATGAGTTTTAATTGTTTGTTTTTTGACATAGGTATTTTTATGAATTACTCTTTTGTAGTGTTCTACGCTGAACAAATTTAGCGGAACTTATGAACCTCATTTACAAGGGAATAACGTGGTTAAATGTAGTCTTCTCGAGGCATTCCAAAGAGTTCGGCTTAACAGCAAGCCGCTAAAACGTAGCACAAATCAGTCGTCGCTCAGCAGCAGTAGGTTGCGGTGCCCTCCTTCCTGTCGCAGAGTGTTTGAGATTTGAATGCTCTTATCAAAACTGCCACTGTGCCGATGTGTTTGTGAACAAAATGAACGTACACCGTGGACGAGTGAGTCTATATATGGCTTAACGTCTCGTCGACAGCGGTGTTAACAGAGGTCCAGGAAAAGAATTGGCCATGGCAAATAGTAATATAGCCGGGTTTACACGACAACTGATTCCTCAGCAATTTCCATATATTTCTTCCTGCTAGCGTTTCTGCCTCCATGTAGGTTACATTTCAGCCCCCCCCCCCTCCTTGAGATTTCAGTTATCGAGTATAAGATTTTGTACACATGGGCATGCATAACAGCATATTGCAATATATTAAGTTCTCCTGCTATACCCACGAACCTTACACACTAAATGTTCCTTTACGTGAAAATTACGGGTTCTGTACTCAGAAATTTAAATAAATAATTTGATCGTATAAAAACCTTACACCAGAGAATTTTAAATTTGCCAAATCGAGGCTAAGGAATGTCGATTGCAACTGTAGTGACACCCAGCCAGTTGTGAAGTAGTTTGTCTGCTTTCACACAATTCCATTGGCACTTTGTGTAGAGCGTGTAAATAAACCGAGGTCTTCTTTCTCCTCCTCTGCTGCCTAAATTAATTTTTATTCAGTTGTTCCCATGGGTACATTCGAAGGGAAGAGGAAATAGACTGCGTGTACGCCCGCGGATTAAGGACCAATCCCAGCATTCTGAGAGAGTTTTTTTCGAATAACACACGTGGGGAAAAAATAGCTACACTAGGGAGTGAACCGACGTTCTCGCAACTGCAAGTCCGGAGTGTTACTACATGGGGAACCTCTCCTTATTTATATTCATAGTTTACATTATTGGTCCTGCAGGACTGTCGTTTTCAGGCTTCAGTGACGACTTACAGCTCGAACCCAGAATTCCTCGCGCCGCAAGTTGGCACGCGACCACCTGCGACGAGGTTTCTTTGTGTAGAAATGGGCTGTGTAATACCATCACGTCAACCGTAAACTAATTCACAACCAGTGAAGCAATATCGAAAGCATCAATGACTGTGAAACAGCATATTTAGTATACATGCAGCTACATATACGTTTAGATTTGTAAGCGTTACGTCACGGGCTGAGCCGTTAGAAATTATTCTTTTCACGCTTCGCGGATTTGTGCATGTAAATATAACAGATAATTCATACATTTGCGTTCTAGCTACTGTAATAAGAAATGCCAATAGCTGAGTGCTGTTGCATTACTGCGATCTCGTTATTTCACAGTTTTGTACGTTTATTGCGAAAGAACACTAGATGCAAACGCTCTCATGAGAGTAAAATTATTTTCCATATCGTCCCAAATACGGAAAGTGGTTTCACATAATGGAGAAATATATGGGCGATGGGCAGTAAAATACTTTAGCGCGACAACGTTTTAAAATCGCATGGTATGTATGTAGTGACACTTCAAACAAATCTAAGAAAAATGTATTTTGTCTATCTTCACATGTCGAACTTTTATAGTTTTTGAAAATGAAATAAGTAAATAAATCGTTATTCAAGAAACAACGTAATCACATTTAAAAGTAGTGATGCACTTTTACTCAAGTTACGTATAAAGTCAATAAGAGATGTTCGTATTATGAAAATTTTTTTGAACGTCAGGAATTTCCTTTTCGGTTATTTGCAAATTCTGGTGGTGAATGTTCGACAAATTTTATATTCTTCAATTTAACACAAGTGTTATAATTTATTCCAATTCTGAGGCCAAAAAAAACAAATTAGAAAACGTAGAGGTTCGTTCATTTTGGAATTTCAATTGAAGGGAATATAGTTTTCAAGCACAAATACTTTAGTGCTTCTTTTATGAATGACCAGACGTCTATTTGTTTTGCCACCCCGCGGACAAATCCCTATACATTAAACATACGAATGAATATTGTAGCTAAATCAAGAGCATCGAAGTTGAATTTTTTTGTTGAGAGGGTGGAGGGGGAAGGAAAATACCTATCTCAATGGCAGCAGTCGAGAAATGAACGATTGTGGACCGAATGGACTGGAGATATCTAGACGACTCTTAATATCGAAGTCTTCAGAGCCGATGGGGGTGAAGCGAGGTATATAGCAGCGCCGGAATGCAGGGACGTAGGAAACGGGTGTTCCCCCGAGAAAACCCGCCAGTGACATCGTCCGGCACGATTCTGACGTGTGAAAAGCCTGGAGCTACCCTGCCGGAAATCAAACCCGGTTCACCTAGGTGGGAGGCGAGTAATATGACCATTACACCACCGTGTAATAGTAATACTAGGCCCCCGATTGTGTGCCAAGTATGTACAACGCTATGAAGTGTAAGCTGCTGCCAAAATAATAATTCGCATAACAGGTGAACTTTTAATTATGGCGTGTGTATATATATTGACGTGTAACCTCTTTTTGGAATAGAAGCCTCGCTTACCCCCTTCGCGAGCGCCTCCCAGTTGACACGTGTCACGAGGCAGTTGGACAGGCAGAACGGATCGCAGTTACACGTGTCAAGGTTGTGCCGAGTAAGAGCTGGCACATCGCCGGAGCACCCGAAAGTGCTACGTACATACGTAGGAAAGCGGGAGAAATCGCAGAGCCAAGCAAGGGCACCTCTAGCTTCACGCCTGAGAAAACGGCTGACCAATTGAAAGTGGGGGCCACGAATACTCATCACCCCTACCACCCTTGTAGCCAAACCGCAGAAAAATAAGCTGAGATGGTAAATTCAAGGGGCAGATCACCACTTGCCCCGCCCCCGAACCTTCACGAACCATGGCACATGGCTGAATGGCTTTGTACTTACTGAAGGCAACCACCTCCCCCCTTCCCCTAAAAAGAGAGACACGAGTAGAGACTTAGGGAGGGAGTATGGAGAGCATATAAGCGAATTTACACGAGAAGAGGGTGCCAGTTCATTATCACCACGCCGAGGGAAGAGTTGCGTCAAGGAATCGCGAGAGGATGTGAGAACAAGCCCAGAAAAGTAGTCCAGTGAGACGACACCAAATGCGGGCCTTTTCCAAGGCTGCCCACATCGCTGGAGCTCATCCCCAGCTGACATCATACCAGCACCAACAGCAGAGTAGTTAAGTATCAAGTCGCCGCCCAGAGAAGCTGCCCTCTACCACGAAGTCACCCCAGTTAATACGAGTAGCCAAATTAGAGTACCACACCTCGGAAGCGTTGCTGTATGTTGTTTTTGTTCAAACTCGAGACAATATAATTATCCAGTTAAATGTTACGTCAAAAGACTACCGTATTGAAATACCCTCAACCTTCTAGGCACCTTATAGTCTATGCCTGGAGGAATTAACTACGACCCTATAAACCACCTATATTCCACAGTTGGGGAATAGCATCAATATATATGTATATAACATACATAAATGTATATAATTTATATATATTCTATTCGCGGTTTATTCACACTTTTTGAATAAAACCTTTGATAAATCACCTCATGTACGACGTGTTTGGTTGTCTCTTTAATGTCATGTATCATGATCGTTATATATATATATATACACTTGTGTTAACATAAAAGTACCTTAATTTTTATTAAACTGAATATGTATTTATATTTTACCGAAAAATTAAAAAAATTTTAAAATAATTATTGCATTAAAAAACGGTGATAAGATAGGAGTGTTGGTAGATTCTGGTAATAAATACTTCTTATGCAGAATATTATTAAACTGAGTCCACACGAATTCAGTACGTTGTCCCTCTCGTGTAATTTTATAAACTTTGTTAAGCTTTGTTTGCATGAGGCGGAGGAATTTCTTCAAAGTAGAACTTTAGCAGCGCTTCACAAAAGTTTGAAGTAATCGTGAATGAACTATATATAAAAGTCGCTGGAAGTAAGTTCATATGCATTTTATATTAGCCATGAAACGTTTACCATTAATATAAAATTATTATTTAATTTTAATATCCACTGCTTTTAAGAGGCGGTTGGAGATGCTATTGCATCTAATACACTTTTGTAGGTTGTCGCCATACTACGACTTCTAAAAAATGCTTTTAGAAAATTAGCAACAGTCATTGTTGAAGAATTCTAGTAGTACCCATATGCAGCTATTTCCTCGAGGTATTATAAACACACACACACACACAGACACACTAGCTCACACACACACTCCCATATATATATATATATATATATATATATAACGACGAAATATAAATATTACTATTTACTGTGCGAAAAATATCCCCGAAAATTATTCTCTACGACAAATTATTTCTCAAAAGTTGACATTATACTAATTATTTGTCTCCCTATTTCGGTTTTAATATTTAAACCAGCAGACATCATTTAACGTGTTTATCGTTCAAATTTTTTACCAAGCGCTTTCAAATACCTCTACGTGATATTTTGTACGTCGTCTCGTGCATTTCTCAACGTTTCGGTGAGCGCCTCGCACGTACGCGATTAGAGCGCGTTTCCTCGCACGGCCGTCGGGAGCATAGACTAAAAATTGAGGCAGACCGCTTATTCGTCTTCTACGTGTGCACGCAAAATTGACCTACCCCAAAGGAACTCATCTGTCAAAGTCACATGGTCCACAATGATGAACGTATTTGTTTATATCTTAATTTTTAAATGACGAGCACTTTTATACGGATGAAATTCTTTTACCAATTCGAACTTAATCAAAATGCATTATGAATTGGTTAGAAGGTGTATACAAATACCTCAGACCATTCGTTTACAAATCAGTTTCCTAACCTGAAATCCAAACCACGCCGTCTTCGCCAGACGTGTCGGCAGAAAAGCCGTTCAATGTTGTGACGCGGGGATTGGCGGTGCGCAGCCAGCGAGAGCGGTCCACCTCGTCCTTTGTTCTATGGTCGGGAGTTCTCGGAAGAGATGTACGCGCTGTTGCGGTCACTTCCCGCTACTGCGACCTTACCCTCGCTAAAGTTACTTCTGTAGTCCTATCGTGGTTTCTTCACACTTTTTTAATTACACCTTTGGAAAAACACCCCATGTATGACGTGTTTAGTTCTTTCATAAATATATCACGTACCACAAACATTTTTTACGTGTGTCAACATAAAAGAACCTTATTTGTGGTCAAATTTCTCCTTTACATTTACTTAATCCATATATTACGATATTTCATTTATTACTCCTATAAATTAAGACAGGGAGAAAATGTGCATGTTGCTAATGGCTAGTAGGAAATAGTTCTTATGGAAAATATTATTACACTTTGTACGCATGAATGCGGTGCGTTGGCTTGCTGGTGTTATTTCCTATGCTTTGTTTGCATCAGGCGGAGGAATATCTTGAAATAGAACTTTGGCAGGGCTTCAGAAAAGTTGGAAGTAACCGTGAATGGACAATACTCAGGTTAGGAACAAAACGTTGTTTCTTATGGAAAAGTTTGGCATAAGGAAATTTTCCGCCGCTAGGTGCGCAGTGTTCCAAAAAGGTAATTTTAAATTAAAATGTTAAGCTATGTGAATATTTGAAGAGAAAGGTTTTACTTGGTTAGGAAGTTATTTTATATTTGCCATTATTTAGTTTTTCAAAGCAGAACATAGAGAAAATACGGTACCTATGTGACACTAGCGCTTATCTATTGGCAAAAATTTTCCCTTCGCCAAACTTTTAACATTGATGGTGGTCACATTTAGTTCATTATTTTGTACTTGTAAGTAATACATCCCATTCACGGTTACTTCCTACTTTTCTGAAGCCCTGCCAAAGTTTTACTTCCAAGCTATTCTTCCGCCTCGTGCAAACAAAGCTTAACAAATAATATAAAATACACCGAAGCGACAATGCACCGCATTCGTGCGTGCTCAGTTTAATAAACTTTTGCTTGAGAACTGTTTCTTACTAGGTATAAGCAACACACCTATTTCCTCACTGTGACCTCCTCCGTGGAAAGTGAGCTCGCTAGAAATGTAGATTGGTCAAGCTTCTACTAGTTTCCTGTACACAGGCACTCCGCTCTTTCGTAATCAGCGCCAGCTCAAAAGATGTCTCCAATGTGCTTAATTTCTTGAAAATACTATCGTCATGGGGAACGTACTTTGTTTTTAAGGCGAACATATTAGAGGGACTGTAAATAGTTTAATCGAAAAACTTATTTTTCCAACACGCTGCAACATATTTCAAGTGCTATATAGGCGACCGCTTTAAGAGAATTGTGTGAAAGTAGCCGAGACATTACGAAATTTCTTATTATGTCTTACGCTGGTCTGAGAAAGAGGATTACCATCGCGGTGTGTGCCCGTGTCGCCATTGTACGAAAAAAAAAGGTTATTATCATAATTCATCGCTTCTTCTCTTGTCTAACGAAGTGAAGCACTGTTCAAGGCTTTTTAAGGTAAACTGAGCACTTTTGAAAGCCCTGTTCGAGATCTACTTGTATGCACATTTTGTGTTCTTCCGCCATATAAAAAATTAACAATCCCATGGACATGATCACTTTATTCGTGCGTCGATCAAGTAGAGTTGTGCAGTTATTATAACGTTAATATGTTACAGATTTACTCTTTCTTACACTTATGATGTAATTAAAAAATTAGAAAACCAAATAAACAATTTCAGTATTCACACGTGTTTACCTGACACTTTTAATTTAACGTTAAGCCATGGAACTACTTTTCCTCCGGCGTTACCAACTTGATTGGGCACATTCCATTCAGTCTGGTCGTTAAAATAAATGCAGGTAGGGACAATTACATTTTTAAAAAGTTGATTTCAAAAGTGGACAATTAACAGTTAACAACCTATACGTTTCCTCCACCACCGATCTTTAACGCCTTTCAGTCATACTAACATAAAGGAACGACATACCGCGCAGAAAGTGGATGTAATGCACTGTGCCTAGCAGAAAACAACGTTGAATGAGAGCTGTCCCTTGCGTGGTAGGAAACATCATTCGTAGGGACCTACGAAACTCGCGTTGCTTGTCGTGAGACTGAACTCAGATGTCGCATGCTCGTTGAACTTCCGCAGTTGACAGACATTTTGTGGTGCGCATCCGAAGAACACTTGTAGCCAGCATCGAATTTCCAATGCTACTGCAACAACGAATTTCTAATAACGTGGTCACGCAGGTAAATTACACCGCACAGTTGGCAGCGACTACTAAAATCACGAACTGCGCTCAGGGAGCTACAGGGAATTGAAGCCTAGCCTGTTGCCAATTATAAACGCCAATTTTCGCAAGTTTACAATCATTCATTGTTGTGACTTAATTCCTCATTCTCATTAACCAAAAATATACTATTAACATCAAGGATTGTGCATTTTTATAGCGGTTATATTGGTGGGAAATAGTTTCCCGTGGATTTCAATGTCCGTAAGTATGTAATTTTTAACTTCGGCGAGAAGAGATATTCGTAGCTTCAGTGGGCACCAATATGTCGCCAAGGGGGGAAAAAATATTAACCCTAGGAAAACCTTGACGTTAAAGATAGCCACGCGCAGCTGGATGCTATTTTTTATCTTTATCAGAAAGAAACATGGCTGCAGACAGATACCGAGAAACGTACAATGTACTAAACAGTTACGCAGAGATAACGTTAGCTAACCTTATTCTTCACTTCTTACGAACCTGTTTGTTATATCATATTTCATTCGTAATTTTTGCGATAATCATGAATTGTTAAATTCTGTCGATTATTTCCCCTTGCACGTCCTATTTAATATCAGTTAAAAATATATTTCTGGTGCGCCGGTATTTAAAAAAAAGCAATTCCAGAAGCTCACACCACCGATGTAATTTAAGTTGTGGTTTTATTGTTACCACACTATAGGTTTTATGGAATATATGTTTGGTAAATAGGTTTTCCTGAACGTGTTGCATACTGAAGGTAACATGAAAAGAAAAAGATGAGGTTGTATATCATCTGGAAACTCATACTTACCTAATCCATGTGTGTAAAATAATGTTTCCTCACTCACATAATGGCCTATTAAAGTACATCCTAAACCACTGGACCTATATATTCGAAATTTTATAGTTAACTTCACTGTCCTTCAAAATAGGATAAATACAAGTGCCTATGAAAACATTTGAGGAATTTCGAAAACTCCACACTTAAGAAGATGAAAATAATGAGAAAATATATTTTAATTAATAAGCTTACATCAGTATCTCTTTAACTCAACGAGAGACTGCGGTGCTTTTGATTAGGAAGATCACTTATTCGAGAGCTAACAAACATTTCTAACTATTCTAATTAAAACATTTGCATTCCGGGCGAGAAAATCTGTAATTATTTGGTCTGGCACATAATTATATTATTACATATCCAAATTTCAGGAAACTGTAGCCCCCAGGAAAAAATAAAAATATTTTCTGTCTGTCACACACGAACACCATTCTCTCTCTCTCTCTCTCTCTCTCTCTCTCTCTCTCTCTCTCTGTCCCCTACCTTTCACACACACACACGCTCGTCTAGACAACATAATCACGTAAAATTCGCAGTGGGCAAAGCTAAAAATGAGGGAAAATAGTAATTTCATTGAAGTTACGAAATACCAAATTTCAATTTCAACGTTAGTGATTTTTATAAGTTTGTACCGGTACAAGCATCAAACCTTCAGTTTTGTAAAATTTTCATAGCATTTTTTATTTTTTTATTTACAATATTTAAATTTCTTATAAAAATATATAGAATTCATCATTAAAATGAAAATTATAACCTAAATACGCCGCCAGCAAAGATCTTCTTATAAAACACGTATTATAAATAATACAAAATAATAATATGATTCAGTTTATAAGTGCGTTTTTTGCAATAAAGGAAGTGTCTCTACCATTGCCATGTATGCGATTTTCTGAGTTGAAATGTCTGAACATTAATAAGATATAATTATTGGTAGCACAGCTAGTAGATTATCAGCATTTTCAAGGTCAGCAGCATTCTAGTTATCTGCACAGTATTTATTACATAACTGTTCGAGCACAATTATTGGCAGGAAATACTTTTACTGGCACATTTTTTTTTATCTCAGCACACATTCTTATCAAAAAATTCAAAAATAGTATTGATCTAAAATTATTTTTGAAGCTGCAATTTTTTTTAAGCTATTTTATCAGTAGGTTCGTGTATGTGTTCTGCTATCTAGTGATGTCATTTTGAAACAATTGATTTATTGATTCATAAACCCTTCCTGAATAAAGGATAACAATTGAAGCTTGAAGAGGGGCAGGAGCAGGGTGGTGTTTGAGGNAGCAAAAAAAAATTGTATAGAGCAGAGATGATCAGGGAGTGGTGAATGAAAGCACACAAAATTCCTCCATTGTAAAAAAAACGTCTGCTTGAATCAAACAAGTATATGCTTGGCAAATGTTTAATAGCATGACAATGTACTGTAGCATACATGAGCCCTGAGACACTACAAACATCATAAGGTATACGAATTGAAAAATAACCACTAAAATGAATTAAAACCTAAGTTAATTATTGTCATTGACTGCTATTGTATCTGGAAAGAGTTTCACTCCTTTAAAAAAAAGTATCTGTGCTAGCTCAAGCAAATCTCTATAGTCTCACATTATTTTGGAGCTGGTATATATATAGACTATAAGTCAGGCCATTGCACATGAACAGCTGAAAAGTTAGAATTATTTATTTTTCAACACGAGCGATCCATTACAATTTAAAGCATTTAAATCAGAAAAATAAATCTTACAATTGAAAGTGAACGAAATGATATGGCATGACATCTAAAACGCCAGCTATCGGGAGCAGGAGCTGCATTATGCGTAACGGCCACCAGTTTAAGAGTCTTTACTTTTACTTCAGTAAATTCACCATTGCGTCCAACAACCCAGCCCACTTCACACGCTCGAGGTAGGGTAAATTAAATTTACTGGAGTTGAAGCCTACTGCAAAATACGCCAACAACTGTTGCGACGCAATCATATAGCTGATTCATATCAAAGGCAAATAACAAAATGCGTGAGGTAAAAAAGAAGAAAAAAACAGGAACACTAGGCCACGCGTATACCTACTGGGTTAAAAAAAATCGTTAGCTGCCCAGACCAATAAGACTTAACAATCTCTAATTACCCAAAGTGTTTTAAAATTTCATAAAAACCAACATGGCGTATACCTTTACGCCTGAACGGCAGATGCTCCGCAGAGCTCCACGATCAAGTGAACATGTCGAAGGATGAAAACAAAAAAGCCCTCATATACGTCCCCGACAAAGCCAGAGCAACACCTCCATCCCCTCCACAATTACATAGCGTAAGGCGACACTAGCGCCAGAACGAAACAGACGACAGTCTCAGCCGCAGTAGAAGCAATCGACGAAACCAAATATAAACTTGATGCGCTAAGCTCTTGTCCGACGTAGTCCGTCACAGCACGGCATAAAAACAAGNCTTGTCCGACGTAGTCCGTCACAGCACGGCATAAAAACAAGCAGCACCGTCGACCTCGCATACAGACGTCCACGAATGATCCGAAGGGCGTTACGCTCGATTATTACGTTACAAAGCCGTACATGATGTTTAGATTACCGGAACAGATAGGCCTAAACCTATTTATTCTGGCATAAGTGTTGAAGTGAAAGAATATAGTTAGTGTTAAAACAAATAATAGTTCCAGTCAACTGTTCCAAGTGTTCCAAGTTCATAGTATCTCACAAGTATCTTATATTAAAAATTTAGAAGACATAAAATTTCAAAAAATTAAAGACATTTTTTTTTTTTTACCAGCTATGTATCAGAAACTTTTTCACGTGACTTCACAAATATACTATTACAGTTGTCTCTCAGACGCCTCTTTCAGATTTCATATGCGAATAAATTGTTACATTTATTTCCAAAAAAATTTTTTACTTATCTTCTTGAAAGAAAAGTTTTTTTAATAAAGCTCTTAAGTCCTGTTGTTTACATTATTTGCCCATTTTTCGTGTTATACATTGATGAAAACACTAGCAAAGAAAAACCCGGTAATGTTAATTCTCCAAATTCATTGCATCAGGTACGCGGTTGTATGATTTCATTTTCCGAACTCACAGGTCAAATTTGGATGAAGGAATATAATGCATTCAATCTTCTCAATAACTGGTGTAAAAAATTTGGTTGTTGATGGAGTAACTGATTTTGTTTCGAAATGTAAATATAGTATGAATGTATGTAAAACGAACACCAATTTAGTTGAATTAATGTGATTCTTACTTATTTTAGCTCATGTTATTTAAATTCCCTACATCTGTTTCAGAGGCAGAAACACACATACCAAGTTATATACATTGAAGAGCCAAAAAAACTGGTATAGGCGTGCGTGTGCAAAGAACAGAGGTATGGAACGAGTCAAAGTAACGCGATGCGGTCTGCAGCGCCTATCAAGACAACAAGCGTCTGGCAAAGTTGCTAGAACGGTTACCGCTGCTACAATGGCAGGTTATCAAGATTTCAGTGAGTTTGAACGTGGTGTTATAGTCGGCGCACGAGAGATGGGANTGGCAGGTTATCAAGATTTCAGTGAGTTTGAACGTGGTGTTATAGTCGGCGCACGAGAGATGGGACATAACATCTCTGAGGTAACGATAAAATATGGATGTTCGCGTACGACCATTTCACGAGTGTACCGTGAATATCGGGAATCCGGTAAAACATCAAATCTTCGACATCGCTGCGGCCGGAAAAAGATCCTGAACGGACGGGACAAACGATGACTGAAGAGAATCATTAAACGTGACATACGTGCAACCTTTTCTCAAATTGGCACAGATTTCAATGCCTTCTGCATACATTCAGACATTAGGCGAGTCCATGCCACGTCGTCTTGCGGTACTTCTGCGTGCTCGCGGGGGCTGTACACGAAATTAGGCAGGTGTACCAGTTTTTTTGGCTCTTCAGTGCATATACTTAATATTAAATATTTTACTGTATGTACGAATATAATGAGGTATAGACACACATATTACCAGAAATACCAGCGTCAATACATTACTTCTTGTGACGTATTTCTTATCGCATTACTTTGCATTCAGTTACTAAACCCGAAAAGCCAGTTACAAATAATAAATTATGGTTGATGGTCACCCAACCGAACCCTGTTTAAATTAGCACCTTTGTATGCTTTATAAGAATATACTGAAATATATTACTCAATCATACTTGGGCCTACACTCTAAGAAATTGCTCGTAAAGTTACTGTGTATGCGNATATACTGAAATATATTACTCAATCATACTTGGGCCTACACTCTAAGAAATTGCTCGTAAAGTTACTGTGTATGCGGCGAGATTCAAATGTCTAGCAAAGTTCATCGCTTTATATAGTAGAGTTGCTATAAGTGTGGCCTGATATATGGCAAGATTTTCCACATAATGTTAAGGATAATAACTTCCAAGGCAGTTTAAGAAGTTTACTGAGACGTCTTACAGTAAACGAACCCTAGATTTTCGCGAAAATATATTGTGAGCCCACCTGCAGTATTCGTTTGGCTATAGGTCGTGCATTTTAGTCAAGAAATATGTTCTTTCATGATCAAGCCAATCAGAATTAGGTTTTATGTGATGCCAGAAGTCGGTGTTTCGCGGATAGATACGTATGACGTAAAGCAATCGAAATCACCTTACCACGAGAGTGTTTTGAAAACCAACAGGCCGTATTATATGTTCTTGAAAATCAAAAACTGAAAAACGCGTTTTAACGGAAACAGTGTGCTAATGAATACAAGCCACGTTGTTTTAAATGAGTGGGTGAGAGAAAAGATTTGGGAGGCTCTTAATCGAGGTATTGAGAGCCGATGAGGGTGAAGTGAGGTGAGTATGGTGCAGCGTCGGGCTGAAAGAGTAGGGGAAACGGGAGATTCCCGAGAAAACCCGACGACCAGCGGCATCATCCGGCATGATTCCCACTTGCAAAAATACAGAGTGAACTGGCCGGGGATCGAACCCGTTTCGCTTTGGTGCGAAGAGAGTTGTCTATTCGCTAAACTATCGTTGCCCTTTACGTGGTTTTAAGACTNGAACCCGTTTCGCTTTGGTGCGAAGAGAGTTGTCTATTCGCTAAACTATCGTTGCCCTTTACGTGGTTTTAAGACTATGTCTAATCAGCCATGCTGACTTTTGCATGTATGTGCGGTAACTTTCTTTTCAATGAAATATTTGTTAATTACATTGTACAAATTCCTTAAAATATCGTTGTCGATAATTATTTGGTATTTCCGAAACGGCAAGAAAAATTGATATGGTAAAAATAATGCTACAGTAATTACGTTTTAGTTACTTGAATAAAGTTTGCAATTAATGTTTGAGCTACAGCGCAACGTACAATATCAAACATATTTAGTAAAGGTTTCAATACATNGAACCCGTTTCGCTTTGGTGCGAAGAGAGTTGTCTATTCGCTAAACTATCGTTGCCCTTTACGTGGTTTTAAGACTCTGTCTAATCAGCCATGCTGACTTTTGCATGTATGTGCGGTAACTTTCTTTTCAATGAAATATTTGTTAATTACATTGTACAAATTCCTTAAAATATCGTTGTCGATAATTATTTGGTATTTCCGAAACGGCAAGAAAAATTTATATGGTAAAAATAATGCTACAGTAATTACGTTTTAGTTACTTGACTAAAGTTTGCAATTAATGTTTGAGCTACAGCGCAACGTACAATATCAAACATATTTAGTAAAGGTTTCAATACATNATAAAGTTTGCAATTAATGTTTGAGCTACAGCGCAACGTACAATATCAAACATATTTAGTAAAGGTTTCAATACATGTGTCATTAAACAACTTAAAGAAGCTGAAGACAGTAGTTCAACACGGCGTAATAGGCTAATACTACGCAGTATGGCCGAAACAGCGGTTTATTGTTTGGATTCCGACAACGAAAAATGCGCAGTTGGCGAGCGCGAAAGACCCGTAGACCAGCAAGGTCAAGTTTTGCGTCTACTAGCTTACGAAATCCGAATGTCATGGATGACGTAATGCGCGGAACAATTGCGAATCGTAAGCGCCACCCCCACCTCTTTTTTTTCCCCTCACTATCGGCCCCACGAGCGAGTTGACGGGATACAAAACAAGCGAGAAAACTGGTGGGTAGCAGTACAAGTCACCTTGAAAAGTTGCCGTGTAGGCTCGTCGTGCCACCATAATTTAGAAGGATAATACTATAGTCTGTTCACGGTTAATCTAAGAGCACTTCTCGAAGCTTCTGCTTGCGGGAGAACGTAAGAAAGCTGTTCATCTCTCAACTCCTCTGTGTCCGTGTATCCACATAGGTTATATTACTGAATCACGCATTTGGTTTTATGTTATTCGTATTCGTGACTACTGTGGTTTACAGTAAAACAAGAGTATTGTTCCAAGAAGGTTATGATCACTTCTGTTTTTATAAACACAGGTTCGCGGTTATAAAATGTTAAGTTAAACACATAAATATAAACATTGAGGCTTGTATGGCATAAAACTTATGTTCGAAACTTAAAAAAAGTTTTTTTTACTAATTTTTAGATTGTTGCGTTTGTGCGTGTTCAAGAATAGCTGGAGTATATTTAAAAACACATGTTCTCTTTGTATACGTGTTCCGTGCAAGTTTTATAACGCATCCGTGTACTTTGCAAAATACCTAATATCACTATCATATTTACAGTTACCATATAGATTTGTTAGGTATAGAATGATGACAAAATAATTTGCGAAATTTTTCGATTTCTAGAAAAAGCTGATCGACAGTTCACTGTGCACATTTGAACTCAATATTCAAAAATCATCCCTGCCCTTAAAAGCGTAAAGCTGAGCATAAATGTTTATATTAGAAAGTAATTCATGAGATTATGTATGTCAGTGTAAGAGTACAAGTCACTTTAGTTTGTACCTTTGCAGAAGACACGCACGACAGCTGGGACACGCCTAGACAGCTGTGACATCACAATAATTCTAATTTAGTGACACCCAAAAACAGTGATTTATCATTCACGAATCCGAAGGGGATTTGTTAAGTTAGGTGAGCACAAAAACAAAAATGCCTAGGTACTACGCAAAAANATCATTCACGAATCCGAAGGGGATTTGTTAAGTTAGGTGAGCACAAAAACAAAAATGCCTAGGTACTACGCAAAAATAAGAAACTAGTATCCACGGAAGGTTTTCCGTAATATTTTATTTGCTGTTTACTGACAAATGGATCTGGTTTGCTGGATATTGACCAGGGGGTCCGATTTTCTGGGAACTTCATTGGTGGGCCTGGTTAGCTTGGTATATGGCCGGTGAGTCAGGTTTGTTTGGTGCTAAAATTTGGGTCTGGTTTGTTAAGTAGACTCTGACAAGCAGTTTATGAAAATAAGCTGCATATTATTCGCTCTCAAAAACGTGCAATTATTAAAAGAGAGAGGAAAACGTAAAGAAACAAATTTTGAATTTTTATCATTTTGGTTAGCAGTGAGGAAGTTCAAAAATGAATTTAGGAGTTTTTGACGGCTTTTATTCTTTACAACCATAGTTGNTTTTGGTTAGCAGTGAGGAAGTTCAAAAATGAATTTAGGAGTTTTTGACGGCTTTTATTCTTTACAACCATAGTTGTCTATATATACTGTATTTGTAATGTTGAACGGGATGTGGTATAAGTGTAAGGGCAGAAAAAAACGTCAAGTAAGGGAAGTTCCTAACGTTGTTGTAGGCATATTCCATTGTGATTAGATTGCACAGTTTCATAAACAGCTGCCAATATCATGAATCACACGCACACATATATTTATACGCGCTCACTGCTTCCATCGCTTCCTTTGCCCTGTCTTGCTCGCGAGAGCGAAGGAATTTCAGGAGAGCATAATCTGGTAAGCGGGCGGCGGATTGTAAAAGGGATGCCACCGCGTGCCGCCGCGATAAGCCTATCGCGACTCGAACGCCCCTGGCCTTCAGTGGATTGATTTTTCTGAGGTTATTTGAAATAATGTTCTTGTTCAATGCCCTAGCCTCTCTCAGTGTGAATCAGGGTGCGGGGAACATTCTAGATCGGGCAAGCGAGACTAATCTGTGAAGGCCCTCCGAGCCGACAGTTTAAGAGTTAAGATTTTGGAGGGTTGTGCGACCGTAAGCGACAGGTGTGCGAAGACCACCGGAACGATGAGCCAACAGAGCGTCAAGTGGCGACGAGAGTGGCCAGCGAAGTCTGCGGACTGCGAGCATCGGTGCAGTGAAGAGTGAGACTGGCGGGCGCGACTAAAGAACTGGATGCGTGAGTATAAGACGTTTGGAATGATGGCAATAGAAAAACTCAACATGCTTACATAATAAGTGTGAATCAAGTGAAAACCGCCAATATAGGGATACTGAGAAGGACTGTAATTATAATTGAGACCGACAATAAATATTGTGCTCACTGAGCATAAAAAGAGTAATAGTGAAGATATTATCACCCATATATTATAAAGTTTAATGTTTTTAATATTAGCGCCAGGCTGTGTTAATTAATTAAAAGAGAATTTATTTATATTATTATTAAGACCTCCATTCCCAAATACGAAGTTCTGGATCCTTGTAACAATATTAATTGGTCTCAATATATGACAGAGTGTTAAAGAGGAAATTCACAAATAACTGATGGCACGGAACGGCGCGGCACTGCATGGTACATGACCGGAGCGGCTGTAATACTTCCCAGACAATTAAATCCGTTCCCCTCGAACGCCTAGTACGTCTTTGGCCTTAGTGAATGTGAAATTGGGCACTCTCTTACAAAAAGGTTTTTGTTCGTGTCAGATAATTTAGTGATGTGTATCATAATGAGCACACAAAATCTTCACAAACAGTGTCCAAATAAAACGCACTCACCCATAGAGTGGCTATAATTCAGTGCTGTTAATTGCTTTTGAAGTCCTGCCGTGACTCGTATACGTTCATTTTATTCGTGTGATTGTACTCTACTTTAATATCGTTCATTTCCATCATTAAATGTGTACTTTTATTAACAAACAAAGCATTTATTGCCATCCCACAGGTGTGTACATTTTATTGGGATATCCTGTATATTATAACGGAAGCATGTTAAGGGCGCCGCCTACCTGGTGCTTGAATTGCGTTGCAGTGTGTTTGAAATTCGCGTTTTTTTCCTCACAAAACCACTAAACGTGTCCCCGTTACTTATACCTATGTAAGAAAAGAAAAAACACATTAGACGATGTACTAATCATGTTCTACATACATCATTCACATTTTAAACGCTATTTGTGATCTCTCCAACGCAGCCAAAAATGGTATTTCATTTTCACAGTNACATACATCATTCACATTTTAAACGCTATTTGTGATCTCTCCAACGCAGCCAAAAATGGTATTTCATTTTCACAGTATTGTATTCCTTAGCTTACTGGTCGGAAACATGCAAAACTATTGAACAGAAATGCACTGAACTTTGTTGCAAACTTCCATCAATAAAATTATCGCGTCACCTCTTCAAGTCCCATAGGTTCACGTAGCGCGACGAAAACACTACACGCTTATTTAGCNAATAAAATTATCGCGTCACCTCTTCAAGTCCCATAGGTTCACGTAGCGCGACGAAAACACTACACGCTTATTTAGCGCGTTGCGCATAAGAGCGATGGGGCACTAGGCGCGCGTGTCAGCGGCGACCTTATCACTCCCGCGCTTCCCGGCCTCAAACGCGCTGAAATGCTTCTAGTAGGTGGCGCCCTTGATAAGTTCGTTAAACTTGTTTTCAGAAAAACGGAATATTTGCTGAAGCCAGAATTTGTGTTTGCGGCACTTGTTTATTTCCTTCACTTTCCTCTTCCTCTGCACCAACTGTAGCCATTACCAAAAAAAAAAAAACTCCTTTTCGGATGCATTTTTACTGATTAAAGCATTGTCGGTCGGTCCCATGTTGGTCGCTAGAAAAGTATAACTGCAGGCCAAGCCGCACCGAACTAAGGTAAATTCTACTCAGGTTGGGAAGCTCAATCAACTAAAATTTTTCGCTGCAAAGTTGCACTGGTTTCACATGTGTACCATATGTTTCGTTCTTGTGTGCAAGTAGATGGGGTAATTACAATTTCCATAAACTAAATGTAGCTGTGTCAAGGTTCCCATTTGTTTTGCGTCAGACCAAACGTAAACAATAAAATTTGTTCTTCGCAATGCAGTAAAATATATCGAAATGTATTCGCATATTATCTCTNCTTCGCAATGCAGTAAAATATATCGAAATGTATTCGCATATTATCTCTTATTCTATCGTCAATTGGACTTTTGCCAAAACGTAGGCTTACGCAATTACTTTATTTAAATATCACTACCAAATAGAAAAGTATAATAGCAAAATGGTTAAAAATATCATTTTCAGAGCTCTCTTGCTCAGTTTCCTTGAGCGAACGGAGAAAAAAAAATTCCCTTATGATGACAGCTACATTTTTTTCGTGCTTAAATTCGTTACCTTTTTCACATTGAATTACGCCTACTTATGAACACCGAATGCGAATTACAATTGAATTTTTACGCTTTACGCTTGTAAACATTATTGGAGGGCGCANCCTACTTATGAACACCGAATGCGAATTACAATTGAATTTTTACGCTTTACGCTTGTAAACATTATTGGAGGGCGCAAATAACAGTTACAGCATAAAGTAATAACTTAAAATTTTTTGTTGGGGAAAAAATATATATATATCATAATTCAAGCCAAACACTACCTTTTAAACATATATAAGTAGAATTTCTCAGTTTACTGTCCTCTTAAAGCGCACCTGGTGGCGGAATTTTTCCTTATGCCAAACTCTCCCATAAGAAATCTCGTTATGTTCCCAACCTGAGTCTAATAAACCTTAACCGAACTTAGCCAAGCCGTGCTGCGCTGTCCGTTACAATGGCTTTCCTTATTTATATTGATGCAGTGATAATTGTAAAATTCCTGACAAAAAATGTGTTCGTTTTACGTTCCAGATCTTTAAATTATAAATTTATACACTGGCGGAAAATGGAAAATGAGGGCCACTAAAGCGGTGATGAAGAAACACCATAGAAGCTTCGGGAATTGATAGACGGAAGTACATACAATGATTGACAGTACTGCTCTGTGGACAGAGTAGGAACCGCGTACTAGAAATAATACCACTGAGCCCAATACAAATGTAGTTGATTCTGTGAAAGAGTAGTATGTTGTTTCAAGCATTGTAGACATACCACCGCGGAATAGACGACCACACTTCGTGCAATTAACGAACTTTGAACGAGGTAGTATAGTGGGCTTGATGAAGGTGGGATAGTCCTTCCGAAGAATTGCCCAACGCGTATGACATGGAGTGTATAGTGTTCATAATTGTTGGTGCCGGTGGTCCAACGATGGTGCACATGCTCGTCAACCTGGTTCCGGACGGCAGCGGCATACGGATGGATTCCCGCCTGGACATCAGCATCAGACGAGCTGCCACTGCAAATCGTAGGGTTACCGCCGCACATATTAGGACCACTGACACACGCAGGATTTCAGAAATCACCAACCTTTTGCTGGACGTGGGGCTACGAACAAGGGTGCCGCTCGCCAGGCTTCCTCTCACACCTCATCTCAATGCAGCTCACCTCGGATTGTGTCGCAAACGACGCAACTGGAGAAATGAATGGCGCGGAGTTTTGTTTAATTATGAGAGCAATTTCTGTCTGATGCCAGTGACGGTCAATTGTGAGTGCGGCGTCGACTAGGAGAGCGGCAACAACCAGAGTGTATACGCAGCAACATACAGTACCTTCTTCTGGCATCATGGTCTGGGCAGCAATAGCCTACAATGACTGTACGCATTTGGTGTTTGTTGAGGGATCACTAAACATTGAATGCTATAACTTGAACATCATAAAGCTTATTTTGTTGCCATTCCTACAAGGCCAAGGAGATGTCTTCTTCCAGCATGACAATGCACGTGCATACACGTCTCTTGTTACTCAACGCAATCGTAAAGGTTTTTGTCAGCTCCCCTGGCCAGCACGATCACCCGACCTTTCCCCCATTGAACATGTGTGGGACATGATGGGACGACGTTTGTGGTGGTCTGCAATACTGGCAACAAACCCCTACCAAATGCAACAACAAGTAGAATAAGCGTGGAACATTTTTCCTCAAGATGACATCCGACATCTTTATGATCGTCTCTGCGCACGACTTCAGGATTGCAACGTCGCTAAAGGAGGCTACACAAGATACTGACATTGTTTTTTAAGACACTCTGTAGCCTCTGTCCATAGCTTTCGGACCCTGTGATCAGTATCATATACAGTGTACATACAACCTGGGTAATTATTCAATAAAACTTTCATTCATGTGGGACCATTGCGTTCTGGTGTTCATTTTCCATTTTCCACCATTGTATCTACGTGACATAGACGCTTAACAGATGAGATCTTTAAGTGAAACGAGATGCGGATGAGCAGTTGTAGGAATACAGTGGCGAGTAGAAACGGGAGCACGCTGAGAAAACCCACAAGACAAAGGTAACGTCCACCAAATTTTCCTACATGCTAGACTGACCCCGCCGGGAAGCAGAAACGGCTCGCTCTGATGGCTTGTGGTAGGTATGCACATAAACCACCGGAACATTCCCTCCCACTTCCTTGGTAGCGCAAGATGAGAATTTTAATTTTAAAGTTTCTTATTGATCGGCGAATGGGTTTTTCGCAATGCCCTTTGAAATTTTTTTTCATTTTCTTTTTTGTGCCGTGGAAGGATACGTGAAAGAAAATGAAAGGAGATACAGCAGGGCAGTATACTCAAGTATTCCAAGAGGGTTATTGGTATTACTCCGCCTGCTGTCTGCGCACTTGTAAGATAATGGTTATGCTACCAATAACCAGCACATGTGTTATAAGCATTCAGCTATCATAATCTTAGATAGATCACATGCTGTTCTGGGTGTTACCCATACATGGGAACATAGGCTCCCTGCACTTCATAGCCATCAGACTCTTTTCTTGTGCATTGTGAAAATGAAAACGAAGTAAATTCTTTACATTTAGTGTTAAATAACCGTCACCCAATGCTGTGTGATTTTTAAACTCCTTATTGCTTTTTGTTTTTTCGAAACATAGTGGCACTTCAGCACAACCCATCACGACCACCATCTTGGAAATATCTGGTTACTTGCTGCGCATTTAATAAAAAAAGTTAAAATATATTTTTGAGCTGCAACTACATTTACTACTCCATTATCGCACATTTTTGGAATATTTTAGAACAATGAAAGACGCAGCTGAAATTGCTATGATTGATTTGCAAAATTACGTGACACGATCGGCACTATCTTCAGCCTTAATAATATTGTTAACAGACTAGTTAACCAATAGCTTTTGCTTGGTAACTGACAGTGTTTCTCTCTTCTGCCACCATGGAATGAATTAAGTATAAAAACTCGCTGGGAGTGTGCGCCCTAGAGTACTTAAGAATAGAGGCGAAAAAGCCGCTCATAACGCGAATTACAGCAGCGCACGCCAGAAGAATGGCGTCACTCGCCAGCGAAATTTTAAAGACGCCGTTCGCCAAACAGCGCCTGGTAACTTGCTTGCTTGCCGGCCAGCAACCCAGCCAATAGGGAACCATTCGCAGCACGCAGTAACCTATCAGACACGAGGCCAGTTCCCAGAGGCTCGAGCATCCACTCAGGCCGTGTTCCCATTGCAACTTTTTGTCAAGAAAATGGTCACGTGAACCGTTTTGTCTACTAAATCTACAACGTATTTTTGTAATTTACGTTATGCGTTTTGTCAACATCAAAGTTAACAGAATACCCTATACAAATTACCAAACCGCCGCCATATTGGTTTTGATTGTTTTAAAACGTTTACATATGCATATAGGCGAAGTTATTGCAATAAACAAGTGTGTATTGTACTCAAAATAATTATTTTGCATAGTAAGTTTGAAATATTTTTGAATTAGGTATTTTCCCATAAGAAAATTTTTGTTTCGTTACTGTTTAACAAAATATTTATTTATTGTGTTAATTTTAAATTTTGAACTGTTCTTTAAAAATGTTTGGGAATACTTACTGTTTGCTTTATGACGTCGTAGATTTTAAATTTCGTTATCACAAAAAATACAAAATAATAATAACAGTACGTGCTAGAAAGATCAATGTGATCTTGTTCCGACTAAACCTTACAAAATGCTAAATACAAACTACGAAAAACGAAATTCGAAACAAGGGGCCGCGGATGTGTATTGGTCAGACTACTCGCCACCCACCTAGGCGAACCGGGTTCGATTCCCGGTGGGGTCGCTCCCGGAATTACGCACGTGGGAAGCGAGCCGGACGATGCCGTTGCTCGGCGGGTTCTCTCGGTAATCTCCCGTTTCCCACCACTCTTGCATTCCTGCGCTACTTCATACTCGCCTCACTTCACTCTCATCGGCTCTCGAAAACCCGATATTAAGGGCCGCCCAGATTTCTCCACTCGAAACTAACTGGAATATTATCTCAGAGAATGTGTACGCCCACCTCAAAGAAACCGTCATGTCTTTTCGCCTCTGTGGACTTATCTACTCTGTGATTACACTCGACGTATCTTGAGACCGGTCGCATTAACGCTCACGAGGATCGGTGCAACGTTGGTGAAGTCGTTAGACTACTCGCCTCCCACCAAGGCGCACCGGGTTCCATTCCCGGCGGGGTATGTGGGAATCGTTCCGGACGATGACGTTGCTCGGTGGGTTTTCTCGGGATCTCCCATTTCCCCCGCTCTTGCATTTTGGCGCTACTCCATACTCACCTCGTTTCACCATCGTCGGCGCTCAAGAACCCGAAGTTAAGAGCTGCCCAAATCTCTCCATCTCTCCACTCGAAATTAATTGTAAGACGGCCTCAGAGAATGCGTACGCCCACCTCAAAGGAACCGTCACATATTTTCGCCTCTGTGTATTGATATATTCTGTGTCATATACTCCACGTAGCTTGAGACCGATCGCGGAAACGCTTGCGAGGATCGGAGTCACGGTGGGTTAGTGGTTGGACTACTCGCCCCTTACATACGCGAACAGGGTTCAATTCCCGGTGGGGTCGCTCCCGTTTCCCTTGCCCTTTCATTCCGGTGCTGCTTCATTCTCACTTCGTTTCACCCTCATCGGCTTTCAAGAGCCAGATGTTAAGAGCCGCCCAAATGTCTCCACTCAAAACGAACGGAACATGTCCTCAGATAATGTGTACACCTCTGTTTACTTATCTACTCTGTGTCTGTACTCGACGTAGCTTGAGGCTGGTCGCGCGAACGCCGGCGAGGATCACTGCTGTCATGTGGGTCAAGTGCACGGCGGCGTGCTGTTTGGCCACGGCCGCTTTCTCACCATGACCAGCACGACGCACGGCTGGCGCCGTTATTTCTCATCAAACATTTAGAGGCCACCGTTTTGACGTTATCTCGCTGGATAACCGGAAAACGACGAACTCGGAGAAAACAAACATTCAAATGTTGACGTCCTTCGCATCCGCCTGGGCGTGTTTCACGTTTGTGAGAAGGAAGTATGTAAGGTCGATCCCGATGCTAAATTCGAATATTCTTCCGGTTTCTATGAACACCAATCACATTAGTAGGGGGGCAGAATAATTTCATTAATTATTTCCAGAACTAGTTTGACTTTAAAATTCAGATGATACATATATATGTCTTCGTTACTGTATCACAGCCTGTAAGACAAACGTTGCAAAAACGTGTAAGAAAAAAAACTCAATTCCTGGGGCAAATCTGGCCACTATTTTTAGCAGAAGGCAATGGAAAAGTACCTGAAAATAGCTGAGGGCTTAAAGTCTGGTCTACAGCTAGGCCAATAGAATCAGAGCAAGATTCTCGGTGAAGCAGGAATGGGGAAGTNGAGGGCTTAAAGTCTGGTCTACAGCTAGGCCAATAGAATCAGAGCAAGATTCTCGGTGAAGCAGGAATGGGGAAGTTCTCGGCCATGATCTGTGATAAGTAACCATAACAGCACTCGGCTGGTGTGATTTCAGGAAACCATGGAAAACTGAAAGGGGGATGGCCGAACCTGGAATCGAACCGAGGTCCTTCTGAATGCGATTCCAATGCTTTACTACTGCACCACCTAGATAGGAAGTAGCTGAATTTCCAGTGTTATTAGGGGTGAGGAATCTAGTCTTGCTGATTGTTTTATTGAATAGTTTTCCTTTTTTTTTTAACAAGTGCAAGTTTATCTTTAAATGTTACAGCCATAAGTCGTAGGATTTATATTTATGGGATATTAACAAATTTTACAACATTAGCCATGTGTGTGTTTTATTATCTACGGCCCTCACTACCGATCCTTTTATCTTGGAAAACGCACTAGTTTCTATACACTCCTGAATTTCGCGGAATCAATAAATCCAAAATACACTTTGTTATACTAAGTGCTAGATCGCAGTTTTCCTTTGTTAATTGGCTTAGTGTCTTAGTGTCACAAACTGAATCAGGTTACTCAGAATATAAAGTATGTTTTCCATGGAAAAGTTGTGATCGCCTACGCACATCAAGAATTCCCCTTATTTCACCTCACCTTGGATTGCTGTTTCTACATGAGAGTCGTGGGCTATGGTTTACCTTTGGTGCGATGGGCGCCGCTCGACATACAATCACGCTGCTGCCTGCGTGAGTGCTCTGAATGGCAAATGGGGCGCATGGTGCTCTGGTGTGCTGTTTCGAAGCTTCGCCTGTTTCCTCTTCCCGACCCAGCCATGACGCCACCAGGGGGCGTTTCCGCTCCGTGGACGTCGGAAAATGTTCGAGAAAACTACGACAAAATTGTATAAAACCCTTGTGATTCCCTGCTCGGGAAGACAGGCCAGGGATTTTATAAAGGGAAGAAACTGCTGTTCCTTTTTTTTTTACAGGGGGAGGGGGGGTTGCGGTGCATAATAGTGAAAATACATGCAATTTATATTTTTAATTATCTTGTGTAAAATAAATAAATATCATGTCTTCGCAGAAGATTTCAAGACATGGTATTTTATTAAAAAGTTCTAATATATTTTGTAATCCCATATTGGGAACTGGCATTTTGTATTTCAGAAAAAGAAAAATGTATCAGAGTTTTGTAACCTTTTCTTTTTCTGTGCAAACCCAAAGTAAGTTTACTGATTTCATATGATACCCTTTCATGCCACACTAACCGAGGGGGCAAGGTGGTCTCTATTCCTTGATAAACAAACATCTTCCTGAGGAAACAGAGACGAAGACCTATTTTCATGTGTCGACTGAAAACCGTTACAAAGTCACCTAAAAGAGCGAAAACAAAAACACCATCCAATTACGAAACACGGAAAATTTTTCGAAAAAAAAAAAGGGAACCCCCTCTCATTTTTGGCTTTCAAGATTAACTTTGATATGAATCCAGTACCTTTATTCATGTATCTGTAAAGAGTGTAACTTTAAAAGTGGTTGGGAACGTAAATATGTTATCAGCGTACCAATTCGTACTATTTTATCCACAAAAGCACTGAGTAAAGATACACAGAGTGGACTTCCCCAAGGTTAAAGTTTCTGACCACTCCAGTGGGTAAGAATCTGTAGTTCGTAGTGTGAACACCAAGTAACGCTAGTCCATTTTCGTGGCGGTTGCGTGGGGAAGTCGGCAGCGTTGCCACTGTGACAGCTACTCTCTCTCTCTCTCTCACGCCATCCTTTTCGCTTCCAGACCAAACTCCACAACAGTGGAACGTATTCTGAATGTCTGCTATAGCCACGAAGCTGGGACAGACAAGTTGGCGGACATCCGAGAAACTACCTCAAGCCGTATACTTCCGTTTACGAAAAGATCACGGGTTCTGTAAAACGCATGTATGTACAAAATGCAACGTAATGTACGCGTTAGTAACGGGAAACTTTGCAAATTACTCTCACGGGCATAATAACACAATTAACACAACATTATAAAATATGCTATAACTGTGTATTTATGTAATGTGTATATCTTATCACACAACTATTATAAAAATTGTGTGGGTAGCTCAGTTCGTTTATGCGCGCTTAAATTGCATATAATTTTAAGCTTTATAGTTCAATTCTCCGTCTTGTAACGAAAATTTTTATGTGATACATTATTACTCTTTATAACGTATGTTATTGTTAGAAAAGTTTATTTCCTGAATAAATCCCTTCGTCTTAATGAAAGAATTCGTATGTAACAGCACGGTGCAATCGACTAGCCGTGGTTGTTTGTTAATCAAATCGATTGGTTTGTAAAGTAGATAATTTGAGCTGTGTAGCGTGAGTACAAATGTTAACAGGCACACATAGAAATCTTAAGTTTAATATTGTGATTGTTTTGCCTTCACGAAATCCGCCCGTAAATCTTGCTAGTAAGTTTTTTCTGAGTTTAAAGTTTATTATTACAGATTATATAAAAAGTTAAATTTTCTTGACGCAGATGTTTCACCAGATATAAAAAATAAATTTCAAAAGGTTACAATATTTTGTACTTGAGCGGAATTGAACACCAATCATACACAACATATTCCAATGCAGTAATTCTCACCACATCTCTACCTCACTATAACGTTCAAGAAATGTTTAAACGTCGCAGTTGGAATAAGATAAAGAATACATTAATGATTTATACCTTTATAGCGAAGTTTGAGTGTTTGAAGTGCACGTGATCATTCCCCTAAACATTGGCTCCAAACATACGGAGATTTTTAACAGCTTACGATTCAGACACACTACGGTATGATCAAAAAAGCTTCCTTTTGAAAGCCGGCATTACGTGCAACAAACTGTACGGAAGAGCGGATTCTTAGTGTCTGTTGGCCGAGTCATCACGCTAGTCTAGTGATGAGGCCACACTGGTGATGTTTTGTGTCCAGTCCCGGGNTAGTGTCTGTTGGCCGAGTCATCACGCTAGTCTAGTGATGAGGCCACACTGGTGATGTTTTGTGTCCAGTCCCGGGAATATATCAGTTCGTGTTCGTGCGGTTTGTAGCCTACGGTAATTAATGTAGGATATCCCACCGCCTTCATTCTTTCACCGCATAACCCTGAATCATAAGTTCCTAACTTTAATTATTCCCACCCTTGTTGGGAAATGTATTACCTACGCACATTTGAGTTTTCATTACACGCCGTAAAAACTCCAGGACTTCACAGGAAGTACTGCTATGACCTCGCATTAACTCCGCACGGTGGTAATAACCGCACAGCTACCAAAGCCGGAGAGTAAAGCTGGTAATTACCATAAGGTTCAAGACCTGAACGTTGCGTGCGATCTGAAGGAAATGCGAGGAATTCAATTCCATGGGATTTATTTTTAACTCAGCGTCCATTTGGCAGTAGCGTGCGAAGGTTATGCTACATTGTTATTTCTTTTTTCGAAATGTTTAAAGTTCTTAATCTCTGGTGAAATATCCATCATAAAGATGAAATATGTTTAATATAGTTGTGGTTCTTTATTAACGTAGATCCTATTTGTAGATCATTCGTAAATTTACCACATCAGTGAATACATATAGTCAGAAACATCAAGTGGAAATTTTTTTTTTTTCCCATACATGCGCAGGGAAGTTCCTATTGCAGTCTAATGTGCGGTACTATTTCCACACAGTGTATAGGTTTTAATCTTTCGTACCAGTTTATGAAGATAACTAGAAATTTTTCGTTGAGTGTACCGAATTCTGTCGTTACAAACAGAACCGTATTGAGGCGTTTCACAGGTTCTCCCACTATTTATAAAAAATATTAATTTATTAATAGGTAATATTTTCAAGTTACGCAGAGTTATGCACTACAGTACATACACGATTTATTCCAAATTTTCTGAAACCCAACTAAAAATCTACTTACAGGCTATTTCTCCGAAACATGCAAACACAAAATTGATAGAGTCTAGAAAATTTTACGAGAGAGACAACGCACTGCATTAGTGAACACTCAGTTTAATAATTTTTTACACGAGAACTATTTACTACTAGGCATTACCAACACATCTATTTTATTCCAGTTTTTATTCGTATTAACTAAAANTTTTTTCCCATACATGCGCAGGGAAGTTCCTATTGCAGTCTAATGTGCGGTACTATTTCCACACAGTGTATAGGTTTAAATCTTTCGTACCAGTTTATGAAGATTACTAGAAATTTTTCGTTGAGTGTACCGA
This sequence comes from Clitarchus hookeri, assembly GCA_002778355.1. Taxonomy (NCBI): domain Eukaryota; kingdom Metazoa; phylum Arthropoda; class Insecta; order Phasmatodea; family Phasmatidae; genus Clitarchus; species Clitarchus hookeri. The sequence goes on along the minus strand of NQII01006192.1, from coordinate 7,651 downwards.
ATTCTGTCGTTACAAACATAACCTTTTTGAGGCGTTTCACAGGTTCTCCCACTATTTATAAAAAAAATTAATTTATTAATAGGTAATATTTTCAAGTTACGCAGAGTTATGCACTACAGTACATCCACGATTTCTTCCAAATTTTCTGAAACCCAACTAAAAATCTACTTACAGGCTATTTCTCCGAAACATGCAAACACAAAATTGATAGAGTCTAGAAAATTTTACGAGAGAGACAACGCACTGCATTAGTGAACACTCAGTTTAATAATGTTTTACACGAGAACTATTTACTACTAGGCATTACCAACACATCTATTTTATTCCAGTTTTTATTCGTATTAACTAAAAAAAGGACATTATAATTTAAAGACAACATATAAGTACAAGTCCAATTTACCTAAAAATGTTACAGTTTTAAATTTGCGAAAATATTAACCGCGTGTCATAATTAGGGTGAATTGTAAATCATAAGGTTTATTAAAATAAAAAAAAATGTGTGAAGATACCGCGAAAAGATTATAAATGTAGAGTTGAGTGAATTTGTGATCTTGCTCACATAGCACTCCTGCTTCCATCGTTGTTATCACGTGTCACAGCCGACACCGCAGCTTTACGTTTGCCGCGTTTAGAGGGCAAAGCGCTGCCGCAGAACTTTGCGTTTCGCGTGGTTCAGACGCATCGCTGCAATGCAGCGCTCGTGCAGCAATTGCAAGGGGAAACACACTCGCCGCATCTGTGCGGCAAGCTGGCGAAAGACGTTTAATAAATTACCCAGGTAGTTTTAGAAATAAGAAAATATTATACTGATGGAATCGCGAAACGGTATGCTACTGCTGCGAATGAACTGTTACACAGCATACCTAATCAAGATTGAACATGAAGTATGGCAAGTTTACTGTGTTGTTACAAACTACTGAGATTTAAAATTTTGGTTATTTTCACACATGAAGTTCACTTATCGATTCAGAGAAAAATATTCACATCCAACATTGTAAACCTTCGAAACAGTAAATAAACCAACAAGTGTATCACTGAAGATATGATACTCTCGATAGTACACTACTGGACATAGAAATCGCTACACCCTCTTTCTTTATGTGAAACTTTATTAAGATGGAGATGCTACATGATGTAATTGAAGGAGAGACTGGACTGTAGAGTGAAAATAGCGCAAACTGCACGTTCCAACTGCGCAGAAACCAATCTTCTACCGATTGACTTTTTTTTCTTGTAAATAGCACTGTCGAAACAAAGGTGAATATCNGACTGTAGAGTGAAAATAGCGCAAACTGCACGTTCCAACTGCGCAGAAACCAATCTTCTACCGATTGACTTTTTTTTTTTTTTTGTAAATAGCACTGTCGAAACAAAGGTGAATATCTTTTGAGATTATAAAGCGGTTTATTTAATGAAGTGATTTGGAACAGTTTTACAATCACTGTGATTTAGTTTTAATGCAAATAGTGTATACTCAAGTTGTTTAAATTATTTTACTCATAGAAAATGGTGGGCCCGTTTATACACAAAACGTAAACAAACATCACTGCTGACCATGCGATTTTGACCCTTCTATTGGCGATGCGTGGTTTAATGCTGGAGACATGCGATGAATTCTAAAATCGGTCCAGTCGAGCTCATCTTTAGTCTTCGGGCAGGAGCAGCCCGAGGAACTCCACCAATATGAACATTTCGAGGCCTGACCCCCAAGCCTGGGAGCCAACCTGTTCAAGTTCGTTTCGATAACTAGTCACTTTTGCGCAGGCGTTATTACAACAGCGAAAATGGAGCTATAGTCGTTAAGCATGGCCTCTTCGTACGCGAGCTTCAGCAGATACAAGCTTGAATCTTTTTTTTTTCCCCTTCTTCTCCTCCTCTAGTAGGACATTACCTTTTACGGCGCCCATCTTCTCCTTGGCCACTTCTTACTCCAGAGCTATATACGGGTACTAAACATAGTAAACGGTTTGTCGGGAGTGGATTACCAGCCCACCGTGAGAAGCCCTGACTTGTAGGATCGAGGACTCTGCTATCAGGATAAACATAAATTCAGCTGACGACCCCCGTTTTTAAGAAGCAGGCGAACATCGTTTACCACTCCTCCCAACTGCTGCAACAAACATTTCCCAAACTGGAGATCAGGACCAGTATTGCCGGCACTCTCAGTGAAAAAATAGCTGCATAATTTAACTACGATAGGTTGAAATTGCAAGTTTTCTGAAATCATTTTTCTATCTACAATTGTTTTGTATACTGTACTCGATTATCCGTATATTGCGCTCAGTGTCAATACAAACGGAAGTAGTTTTAAAATATATAAAATATTGCAAAAGTGTTTAATTATGCCAACTCTGCATCTCATTTCCAAGAAGGTACCTTAACTTTATCATTGCGCATGTTTACAGTTATAGAACATGGTTTCCTGGAAATTTTCTTTGAGATTGACGCCTCTTTGCAGTATGAATTTAAAACTTTATGAACAAAAATTTTATTAACTACGTAAAAACCATGATATATTTTATGCGACTTATGCAGAAAACGGACTATATTTATAAACTTCGGAAGGAACACGTAAAATAACTAAGTCTGTTTTCAAAATAAATGCATGTGAAACAAGTGGATAAGCGTGTATAGCACAGGAAAATATCGACACCTTTGCAAAAATTCCTTCATAAAATGTAATATTTTCCTGCAACAGCATTGTATTCATCACTAACATTAATAACGTCAGAAAGTACTGTTTGGCGGAAACTAAATACCGCATCGATGGCATTGCACTTATCACGTAGATGGCACGCAAGATTTTGAAGAAAATTATAACGATGACCTATTTCTAAATGTAATTTTAGATGTTAATTTCTTAAGAATGTCTAATTGGAGAAGGAACAGAAAATGATTTGAGAGTCATATTTGTAAAACAGTACACTTCTTTCAAAATTATTTATTTGTCTGATGAATGGCAAGAATGTAGGTAGTTGTTCAACGCATAATGTAGGTACTACATGTTTCTCTCATTTATTACGTCCAGTTTCTGCAGAACACCGAAAATAAGGTAAGAGTAGGTGTGGTCTACTGATAAAGAAATTGAATATGTTTACGTCAGTAATTAAAAACTATAAACACTAAAAAAAACAGGAGACAAATTAGTAAAACAGCGAAAGAGGGCAGTACACAAATATGCATGCAAATAACAATTGTACAAAAATAACGAAGACAACACGATTGAAAACAGTAGGTAAAGGCAGAAAAAGTTAACACAAAAAAAACTGGACAACACAGCTTCACCGACGAACACAGCAAATTTTCTAATGCGAAACGGTGGCGAAATGTCATAAATTGTTACCGTTCATTTCTGCAGGCAAACTGAATGTGCCTTTTCTCTATCAGCGTTGTTCTGCAGTTGTGTACATCCATGATGACTGTTTATTTGAATTTCAAGTAATTCTCAAGCAGCTCTTTCTAAGCAAAATGTTCTAAGTTCATATAATATGTATAAGACTATTTTGATGTTTCTTTGAGATGTTATAATAGCTCAGTTTAATCTTCTATTAGCCTACTCCTCAAAAAATTTTCAAATATTCCTCAGCACAAATGTGGCCCGATTTGAGAGAGATTTAGTAATCCAATAAAATACAAGTAAAACCATCGCACATAAGTTTCCGTGTCGGAGGGAACTACTGAAAATCAAATCATAACGATCAGTTATTATCTTTATTAATAAAGTCTTGTGTACACAGAGGACTGTTTTAGTCACACACTATTTCAAAATCTTTTGTATACCGGAGCCATGACAGTCAGGTTATTGGGTGCCACCATAGACTTAGTACTTTATGGTTCATTATTTGGTCACTCTGTTTTTTACTTTATATTACTGACTCGCAGTTACACGCAAGCCATGTTCCTAGCACAGTAGTTAGGGACTGAACATTTTCACTGGTCTAGTATAATCTAGGCTTGATTTCATAAATTTTTGTAGAATGAGGAGTGCGTTATTTGTGCCAAATGTCAATTTATTACATGTTTGCCAGTGGTTCATGAGAGTTTTAGCTGTGTCTCATGATCCACAATAAAGAACTAACACGTGATAGTGTTTGAAGAACAGTCTGCCGACAAACAAGTCGCAAAATTTCAGTTTTTAATATTACAACCAAAGAATGTTATGGGTCTACTTTGCCACCTAACGAAAGCACAGGAGTTCATGCGTATTTGTCCAGAAATAATAAACGTTCTGCCGAAGAACTCCCATGCGGTTAAAACCCTCAATAATCTATAAATATTCATATTAATTTTAATGGCAATCGTGTAATACGAGTTTAAATATCCATCTTGGAATGCAATCGTTGATCTCGCAGTGCCTGCAATAAAAACGCCTGTCTGCGAAGTTCTTTTATTGACGTTGTTAATTGTATGTCTCACACGTAAAACCATCTCACTTAACGCGAGGTTTGTTAATAGGCAATAAGAGATATGGAATTTTCCCACTCTTTTATAGCCGGCAGACACGATTAAACTATTGCCGAGGAAAAGTTGAAGGCTACGCCTGGGAAAATCTACGTGCCTTAACGGTTGCGGTTTTTCCAGGGCACTTATTAAAAATCAGTCCGATGTTTAAGATTTATAAAATGAGTTCCATAGAATTGTGAAATACGATAAACAATTTTTCACTTTGCATAAATTAATGACATAAGATCGATGTAGGGTAGCTTATTCTTATAAAGTATATCCTTTATGCCATGATATAAATGGGCAGGAGCTTGACGTACAAAAACTAATTAATTCACATTTTAAAAGAACACATCAATAATTTATGTAGGATTTGAAGCCACGAAATTGTAATCCAGAGGTACTTTATTGACTTCGGCCACGGACTTCGCCAACTACGTAATTGAAAATTTAAAACTTTAGTGCACACATTTATCATAAAAGTCATTTACACTTCGCAATACCTATTTAATCAAAATAATTTCACGTGCGCAAATTTATTATTTGAATTAGAATTTCCATCAAGGTTACAGGAAGCACACAGATCTAACTGAAGGAATAATACAATTTGAGTTTTTCTGAATACAAAATAGTTGTTGATCTTTTGAGACTCCTACCTACTTGGCGCGTAAACTGCGTTACAATGTGTTTGAAATACATTTTTTTTTTTTTTTTTTTTTACGAAAATGTCAAACGTGCGTATAATGTGCTGATCTACGAAATTAACACACATTTCAGACCAGGGCTATTGAGTTCTTTCAAATTGTGGCGCACGTTATAAATACCATTTCAGAGTACTCCAAAAATACTAGAACGATATTTTTCAAATCGCTGTATCTAAAAATATGCATATTAGAAACATAAGTAATTATAAATAGTATGTTCTCGGACAGGGGCCGGGGTCTGGGGAAAAAGGGGACGATCCGACCGCCTTCTCGTATGACATCACGCAGATATTTTTACCCTTTTTTTCCCTCTGAAATTTTCCGAATTTCCCTTAAAACCGGCCATTTTTTTCACAAAAATGTGTTTTGCACAATGGCTCTTACTTTTGCACAATTTCCACCGATGTCCCCGCAATGTGGCTAAGTGACTTCTATTTGAGGGAATGAGGAGTAAGGAGTAAAGGGGTTACCTTGAAATTCACGCTCTACCATTCCATGTCAGCACCATCCATATTTCCGAAAGAATGTTCGAGTTCATTGCCCTGGCATGCAACTTCTCTCAACATGCTATGTGATTCCACCTTGGTTTTCTCATATTACTTCTTGTCTCCTTTCACCTGGTGTCCTGANTTCTTGTCTCCTTTCACCCGGTGTCCTGACAGGGACAAATCTCATTCTCAATCATCACACCTTGGTTTTATCATATTCCTTCTTGTCTCCTTTCACCTGGCGTCCTGGCGAGAACGAATCTCATGATCTGTCATTCCACCTACGCGACACGGAGCGAGGCCTGCTAATGCGCACTAGTCTAGAGTTGCACAGCGCGCGCGCCAAGTACGTCCTAGCCTACTTACAAGCATAGTTGGCTGTAATTTCCGAACTCTTTAAGATATAGTCAGCAAAATCATAACATAGGAATCACCCCCGCAATCGTAAATGACCGCAAGGTCAAGTACATCCTAAACCTTCTTATAAGCTCAGTTGGCTGTAATTTCCGACCTACTTAAAATACAACCACCAAATTCATAACATAGGCAATACCCCCCACAACGAAAAGGGCCGCAAGGTTAAGTATGTCCTAGACCTACTTATGAGCATAGCTGGCTATAATTTCTGAACCGTTTAAGATAAAGTAACCAAATTCGTAACATGTGCATCACCCCGACAAAGAAAAGGAACACAGGACAAGCATCCCTTAAGCGCACTTATAAACATAGCTGACTGTAATTTCCGAACCGTTTAAGCTAGTCACCAAATTCATAACATAGGCGTCATCCCCGACAACAAAATGCGTCACTGGGTAATGTACGCCCTAAGCGCACTTATAAGCATAGTTGGTTATAAATTACCAACCATATACGATACAGCAACCAAATTTATAAAAGAGGCATCACCCCCGACTACGAAAAGGACTGCAGGGTCAGGTATGCACTAAGTACACTTATATGCATAGTTAGATGTAATTTCCGAACAGTTAAAAATATGGCTACTAAATTAATAACATGGATCACCACCAACAATGAAAATGGCCACAGGGACAAGCATGCCCTAAGCCTACTTCTAAGCATAATTGGCTGTAATTTCTGAACCATTTAATATATACTTAACAAAATCATAACATTGGCATCATCCCCGACAACAAAAAGGGCTGCAGTGTTAAGTATGTCTTAAACGAACTTATTTATAAGCATAGTTAACTATAATTTCCAAACCATTACGGTACAACAATAAAATTCATAACATAAGCATCATCCCCGACAACGAAAAGGCCTGCAGAGTCATGTATGCTATAAGCACACTTATAAGCATAGTTGGCTGTAATTCCAGAACCGTTCAAATTAGAGCAACCAAATTCATTACATAGGCATCACCCCGAAAACGAAAATGGCCGCAGTGTTAAGTATGCACTAAGCCTTCTTATAAACATAGTTAGCTGTAATTTCCGAACCATCTAAGATATAGTCAACTAATTCATATAATACACATCACCCCCGACAACGAAAAGGACCGCAGGGTAAGTATGAATTAAACTCATTTATTAGCTTAGTTAACTGTAATTTCCTTTCCATTTGAGATAGTCACCAAACGGGCTGCAGGATCAAGTACGCTCTAAGTGCACTCATAAGCATAGTTGGCTATAAATTCCGAACTGTTTAATATAGAGTCACCAACTTCATTAATATAAAGAAGTGGCTGCAGGGTCAAGTATGTTCTAAGCGCACTTATATACATAGATGCCTGTAATTTGCGAACCTTTTAAGATACAGCCGAAAAATTCACAACATAGGCATCACCCCCGACTACGAAAAGGACCGCTGTGTAAAGTATGCCATAAGCGTACTTACATATAAGCATAGTTGACTCTATGAGTTACTCGGCTCGTCTGACACCCTAGAGCCTGACTCGACTCTCGACTGGTGTATATACCGTCCCTTCGGCTGGATGAGAAATGCACGGTGCCTACACCATCGGTTTACCAGCTGGCTACCGTTCAGATTCTCGAG
>NQII01006191.1:101847-130914 GCA_002778355.1 Clitarchus hookeri | reverse complement strand
TTCACTTCTGCTTAAGATCTACTTGTAGGCACATTGTGTAGTCTTCCGCCATAGCTACGCAAAATTAACATTGCCGTCGGCCTGGTCACTTTGGTCATGCGCCGACCAAGAGAAAATGTAAAATTATTGGAATATTAAATATTTATAACATTTTGCTTATTATTGCATATCAACGCATTTAAAAAACCAAAAAGAAATGATTTCATATTTACAAAATGCTTATCTAACAATTTTAATTCGACGTGAAGACATGCGACTACTTTCCCTCACATGTTACCAACTTTACTGGGCGCACGCCAGTTAATGGGCCCGTAAACATAAATGCGGTTAGGGGCAGCGGAATTTTTCAAAGGTTTTATTTTGAAAGTGCTCAATTCATCGTGAACAGTCGATACATATACACGTGGCGCTGTCTGTCGGGCACTATGACAGAACGCGTGCACCTTAATGACGTCACCACGCCGCACCACATCAACCGACATCGCTATCTCAGGGGCGACGTTTAGCACATTTACACCCAGTGTGTAGTGGCCACTACACAGAGGATGGCTATTTTTTGCTTATGCTGCACACTGCATGACACAATGCCCAGTGATCTCTCCTGTGGGTAACTGATTCGCAAACCGCGCCACTCNGTGGCCACTACACAGAGGATGGCTATTTTTTGCTTATGCTGCACACTGCATGACACAATGCCCAGTGATCTCTCCTGTGGGTAACTGATTCGCAAACCGCGCCACTCCTCTGTTATGAATGGTTCATATTTGTCTAGCCGAACACAAATTATACAGCTCATTGGTTCTGATGATGAAACAAGTGCCGTTTATGTTTAAAGTGCAGTACGAATANCCGAACACAAATTATACAGCTCATTGGTTCTGATGATGAAACAAGTGCCGTTTATGTTTAAAGTGCAGTACGAATAAAAAAAATCTTCTCTATTTTCAACACCTGAAACCATTAATCAAAGAGTGGTCTAAAAGGGTTAATCTGATCTGATTTAGATTATTTACATCCCTCGGCAACAGTAAACAAGGAACGTTCACGATTTATACGACACGCATAAATCTTCGATAACGAGCAAAATTACAAAACAGAAGTCCAGTCTTTGGTCGTGTCCCTCGTCATCAGAAACAGGTTCCAGGAGCTGGCCGGGTCTGTCTGCACCACAGGCCTGTCCACCTACTTCTGTCTTCGCACCACCTATCTGTCCACACTCTGCTCCAGTCTTCATCTCTCTTCCTCACACACTTCTCTACACCCTTCATCCCAAGGTCGTCCCCGTAGCCTTAATGCCCCACGTTCCGCCTACTTCTGTCTTCGCACCACCTCTCCGTCCACACTCTGCTGCAGTCTTCATCTCTCTTCCTCAAACACTTCTCTACACCCTTCATCCCAAGGTCTTCCCCGTAGCCTTTATGCCCCACGTACATACTTCGTGTATCATCCGCGGTATCCCGTCTTCTTCCATTCTCTTCACATGTCCCTATCCTCTCAGCATCATTGTTTCTATTTAATTGTGTGACGTATCTTCTTTCAAAATTTCCCTTACCTTATCACTTCACATCTTGTTCATTTTTGTGGCCTCTAATCTTCCCTTCTCGGAAATTTCATTTCACTTGCCTGCAAATTATTTATCTCCTTTCTTTTCGTCGACCATGTTTCCGACGCATATGACAATACAGGTGTATATTGCAATCTTGCATCTCAGAGGGATGTCATTGCTGCAAATTAAACTTCTCACCTGGCTCATGAATCGTTCTGCTTGCTTCGCACGCTCCTAATGATAGTAAAAGCCATACCGCCCAGGAAATATCATAAAGCGTTACTAAAACGCAGACGAAGGCAGCGCTACTTGTTCGGCTGAGGTGGCGGTATCATTTTTACAACCAGGAAGTTTTTGAAGACGAAAAATGTACACCTGACTCTTTGTTAGTCAGCCTGTCCGAACTTGACTTAAGCTGACTTCACTCAAAATTGTGCAAAAATGAATACAAGCGAAAGTAGACATACAAAGTAAGTTGCCAGCTGTGTGGAGCACAGCGGAAACCTGCAGACTTGGGGCGCCAACCTGTCCTACCAGGCTGCTCATTCTAAGTTTGATCGTTTAAGCCGGATAAGTCCCGTGCCTTTTTGGAATTACCCATTTTTCGACGTCAGTTATATTTCAACAGTTTTGACAAAATTTTTTGCACTAAAAGACATGCATAATAGTTTATTTAAACTTTATAAAGTTGCTACAGCTTCACTGTCATTAATTTTTTATTAGAAACTGCTGAGAAGAAACGAGTGACTTTTTTCCTTGTGGGCGATTACAGCAGTCAAACTGGCCACAAAAGTCAAGCAATGCCGACTTTAGAAAATGTACAAAGCACTGCCGCATGACCAGAGCCGCCTTTTCAAACACTCAATGACTAGTATTTCAGAACACTTTAACTCAGATCTTCCTTCTGCTGCTNACTTTTTTCCTTGTGGGCGATTACAGCAGTCAAACTGGACACAAAAGTCAAGCAATGCCGACTTTAGAAAATGTACAAAGCACTGCCGCATGACCAGAGCCGCCTTTTCAAACACTCAATGACTAGTATTTCAGAACACTTTAACTCAGATCTTCCTTCTGCTGCTCGCCTTAGGTGTTTGCACGGACGTTCACTAAAGGAGTAACTTCATTCTTATTGGTCCACTCGTGTTAGAAGGCGACTTTCATAGACCCACGTGACCAGTAACCAAAGCAGAGCAGGAGATATACACATAGTTTATAGAAGTCTAGTTAGTGTGTGTAGATATTTTCGCGAAAAAAAAAAGACGGCCCTACCTATGAACTGTCGATCTTAAATCAATACAGTATCTNACTAGTATTTCAGAACACTTTAACTCAGATCTTCCTTCTGCTGCTCGCCTTAGGTGTTTGCACGGACGTTCACTAACGGAGTAACTTCAATCTTATTGGCCCCCTCGTGTTAGTAGGCGACTTTCACATACCCACGTGGCCAATAACCGAAGTAGAGCAGGAGATATGCACATAGTTTATAGAAGTCTAGTTAGAGTGTGTAGATATTTTCGCGAAAAAAAAAAGACGGCCCTACCTATGAACTGTCGATCTTAAATCAATACAGTATCTNTGTGTGTAGATATTTTCGCGAAAAAAAAAAGACGGCCCTACCTATGAACTGTCGATCTTAAATCAATACAGTATCTGTAAAGCAGGCTGTGGCAAGAATTCCATAAATCCACTATGGCTGGGACTAAATCCCCTTACGGGTTTTCTCGAGTAAAAAAATTCTACACTTCATATATTAAAAATAATTTTATGTTAAATACCAAATTTTTCTGTTTTGCTGCAGCGATAATAACAAATACCAACTATGTTGTACACGTGGGAAACAGTTTACAAAGAAAACTAATGCTGTGAGCTGCCGCGTGAGGCATGCGTAATCGCCAAATAACATGCCATATATATGAAAAAAGATGTTGAATACAATGCACAAACTATTATTTGGTGATTATATATGTCATGCGGTAGCCCACGGCACTAGTTTACATTGTGCATTGTTTCATCAGTAAAGCCTAGTCAGTATTTGTTGTTATGACTGCAGCAAAACAGAAAACATTTTGGATTTTGTATCAAATTATTTTAAAAATATGAAGCATAATTTTTTCTTATTCGAGGAAATTGTTATCACATACAATGCGTACAAGTTTATAAACTTTTGCACAGTTACAAAATAATTAATTTTTTGGTATCAAACACATTGCTACAACACGAATATGTCTGTACGCATGTCTCTCTCCCTCGCTCAGCTGACGGAAATGTTTGTCTGCAAGAATGCAGGGATCTTCAGGTGTCTAACGACTCACCCCACACCACTACTCGAGTGTTTCGTCTCTACACACAAAATAAGAGGTCACTGAAACTACGGTGTTTGATTCTTACGTAACGTATCACGTAAGCAACGTATCACGTAAGCAACGAATCACGTACGCAANGAAACTACGGTGTTTGATTCTTACGTAACGTATCACGTAAGCAACGTATCACGTAAGCAACGAATCACGTACGCAATGTATCACGTACGCAACGTATCACGTACGCAACGTATCACGTAAGCAACGTATCACGTACGCAACGTATCACGTACGCAACGTATCACGTACGCAACGTATCACATACGCAACGTATCACATACGCAACGTATCATGTACGCAACGTATCATGTACGCAACGAATTAAATGGAGTTAGTTTGGTAATAATTTGCTTGTACCTATAAAGGATTAACTTGAGAGATTTCCAATGTATCAGCTAGAACATTGTTGTTACTGAGTTTGGAGTAAAAATAAGACTTGGGTCTATAACGATTTAACAGGAAATACAACACATATTTAAATCTTTCTTATGGTGGAAGGCAATCAGGCTGCTTTGTTTCCAACGTAATTTGGAAGAACGAGAAAGCACGCAAAAACTAATTCCATACGAAGTTGTTGAAGAAAATGAACAGAAAACTTTCATGCCCTGGATGCCGTGATCACATTGCTAACAACTGTGTAGACACAGAGCTGCTAACCCAGAGAGAATATACGGCTTAATTAAAGCTTGGATCTGGTTTACCACAACACGTCTGCTACCTTGAACCAAGCTTCAATTAAACTATCTAGTCTCCACGCATAAGCTTGTAGCCAATGATGTAACGACTGGGAAAGGTAGGGGGGGGGGGGTACATTTNAGTAAAGGGCGCCAGAATGAGTGCAAATACGTACCCACAATGGTTTTGTTCAATGAGATGCATTGATATACGGTATACAATCTCTAATGAACGGTTATCATGTATTTATAATACGTACGTACATATCGGTTTTTCTGTTTGACGGTTTGACTCTGTTGACAAACTCCGAGAGACTTCTCTCTATCTTTTATACAGCGTGTAACTTAGGTTTTGATCGTACGAAAATTAAATTTCTAAGGGAAGCAACAATGCCTTAAGAGGGGTGCCTTTGTTATGTCGCAGAAGTTGTTTTGCCATTGCTTGTAGGACGCTAAGATTTTAAAACTTTCTGCAAGCTTTACTTGCCTAAATTGTAAACACAATTCAAGCCATCTCCAAGCTTGCCATTAACTTGTAATTTTTTTTGTACTTTTACACGAAAAATCCTTGGAAACCCAGTTGCAAAGACCTTTGTAGAACTACAAATACTTTTTATTCTAAAATCTGCAAAAAACAAATATTTATAATATTTTAATGATATGCTTGTATTAAAAATTAAATTACTGAGAAGTGGGCATAAAATATTATTTTTTCCTTCTAGAAAACAAATATGATGAGAATTAATAACAGAGAACAAGGAATAAAATTATTTAAAAAATAATTGACGAAAAAAAATAGCTCCACCTTGCCACCACGGGGACTAGAACCAGCTTATTGTGTTATTACACCACACTTACAAGCTTTAAAATTATTGTTGGACGGAATATGACAGTAAATACCTAAAATAAATATTATTGAAGTTATTCAGTAAAGAAGATTGAAGAACGCATTTATTTCATTTCAAGAGGTCTGTGTAGAACTGAAACATTAACAGTTGATGAGTAATAGCATCACGTATTTTTGAATTTGTCGTCGTTTTATTACGAGTATTTTAGTTGCTTTAAGCGTTTTACGTTATTCAAACTTGCAATACATTTCTTTTTGCACGCAACTACACTTAACACCACTCCTAGTTTTTGCGCGAACAGCTATAAACTGTTTTACGTTGTTGAGTGTCCGCCATTTTGCTTGAGCTCGTTGATACGGGTCAGTGGAGTACACAACATTTCTTGACGTCTATTACAAACACGGCTCTTGTAGTTTTACAAACAAGTGATTTTACAGGAGAAGTTATTGTAATGTTACGAACATTTTTTTTTTTTGTAAAATTACGAACAATTTCTCAGTAAGAATTACAAGAAAATGTTTATAGTGTAGCAATTACGTGCGTGTTACTGGTCACAGGAAACGCGTCATTACCTGTGGACTGTCCCTGGTCTTCTTACGGTCAAACTGCAGTGCGGTCCAAGTGTAGGCGGTCCCGCTGACAGCAGCTCTCGACAAAGGAAGCGAACTGGCGGGGACAATTACTCCAATCAGGAGAAAGCCTTCGCCTCTCGTCTAGTTCACGTCACAGCTGCACTCTGGCCACACACTGAAAAAAAATGGCCACACACTGAAAAAAAAGGGTGATAGCTGTATGACACAAACTGCAAAAATTGGAGTGTTTTCGTAATCGCTAACGACATTACATAGTAATTTCTGCTATCACGGCAATATATTTGGCGGGAGGGAATGGAGATATTTGGGCGGCTCAGCGAGGTCTTGAGAGCCGACGAGAGTGATTGAGGTGAGTATGGAGCAGCGCCGGAATGAAGGGGCGGAGGAAACGGGAGATCCCCGAGAAAACCCGCCGAACAGCGGCGTAGTCCAGCACGATTCCCAGGCGAGAAAATCCGGGAGTGGCCTGGCTGGGGATTGAACCCGTTTCGCCTTGTTGGGAGGCGAGCGTGCTAACCGCTCAGCCACCGTAGCCCCTTTATACTTGGCGAAGTTTAATTACAAAATATTTCGCAAGGATTAAAAAAAAACTATTTGTTTTCTGAGTGAGGTGTGGCGGAAGTAGAGAAATGTCCACAGAGTAGGTTGGTATACAGAGATGAAACGGTGTGGCGATTTGTTTGATTACGGCGAACCCTTTCTCTGATTGGCCACGCGAGGCTACGGGAACAGGCCTTGTGTCTGATTGGCGGGCTGCATGCCGCGAGTGTCCCTCTATTGGCTCGGCTGCCGGCTGGCGAAGTACAGTATTGCCACGCGCTGATTGGCGAACTGCGTCCAGCATTTTGCTGGCTAGTGACGCCATCTTGCTGGCGTGTGAAGCTGCACTCTAAATTCCAATTAATGGAAAACAAATGATTACCAGTGAAATTAAACTACTCGAATCAGTGAAAATGGCTCCACTTAGTATCAGTATAAATCTACTGGTTGCTTCAGTGAAAAATTTCACAGATTGAATAAGTTACAGCCAACTGTGTGCGGCGAATTAAATATTGCTTTTTTTGAATTTAGCTAAATAATTACGAGAAATTAGCCTATTTCAGATAATCACTGTTTATATTGTGCAATTTAACTTAATTTAACGTAAGTAAAGAATAATCGTGGTGTCCACGATTCGAATCCACAGCCCACAGCACCCGTCTTCTAACCTGATACTTTAGCATTCGAACTACCAACCCAACCCTATTCCCAGGGGAGGATATAGGCATTACATTTCTTTATCGAAAATATGTAGATTAAAATTGTATATCGTTTTTTTTTTTTTCGTTTTTAGTTTAATTGGTAACATTAGGATTATTAAAATAAATAGTACGTATGAATGCATTCACTTCACCGCATTAAATGCAGTTCAAACCTTCAAACAGAGTGCTATCATGATTACCTGAAAACAAAACGAAAGACGTGAAAACTAGACGTAAAAACGGAATGAGAGACTGAGTGTTCATGTTGCTTTGTCAAGTGGTTTTATAAAAGAAGAAACCCACATTGAAAAAGTTATGTACTTTATTAGTTTATGAGGAGTTGTTTCAATTGATACATGCTGTTTAGCTGACCCATCAGTCAAAAAACAAATCATTGGAAAACTGCGAATGAAGTGCTTGATGAAGCAGTGGAAAATGTCACTGAATCAATAAGTGAAGGAAAACTAGCATTTTTTTTCACTAATTCATTAGTTGCATTGAATGACGTGACTGTTGAATATAGCAGATACTGTTAACTGGTTTAAACAAACTCTCACTGGTTCAGATTTAGAGTGCGAAGTTTACGGCATATAAGCGGGTGTTTCTCTAATTTATTCAGAAGTAATCTGTGTGAAGTCATTACTGGGTACACGGTAATGCGGCAGCCTCAGAGTTAGGCGCCATATTTGTAATGATCAGTCTCGCGTCAGGCGCCATATTTGTAACGATGCACGTCAAGGTATTGCCCGCTGGAAGTTACCACTCTGTTAGCTCAGTTTGTAGTAACATGAAACTCTAAAGGCGCCAATAAATATAATTAAAGTCCAATGTTTGTTTATTACTCTGTACTTTTATTGGTCAATCCAATAAAACAGTTCACGTACAATCGTCAGGTATGCAGAGTACGAACCGGTATTACAGGCAAACGAACAGAGAGCAATGCCACAGTCGTTTAACTATTCATTTACTTTACGAAAACTTGCCTCGCAAGGAAATACAGAAGCAGCGACCTCCCACGCCGGCGGAGAAATAAACGAGCAATTTCCCGTTTGTTGGTGTTGGGGTTAGTATCCACGCCCGACGCGGCCTCGGCGAGTCACTGGTTGTTGACTGCCGGTAGTTACATCTCTTTCGCGGGCCGCCACTGTGCATCACCGGGACGCTACTCCCTCAGCGCGGGGGAGGTACAAGCCCTTGTGAGGGTTCTTGTCCTCCCAATCGTGTAGCATGTCTAGCACCCAGGTTGGGGACAACTAGCCTGTCCCGATTGGCTGTTGATCAAACTGTTTATACTGCGGTGAAGCCAGCAGTCATTTTTGTTGAAAGGACCCCTGGGTAGCGCCAGGGGTCCCTTGTACCCATTACATGTTTCCTCTCCTTCCCTGACTGTGGGGGGAAATGAGAGGAATGGTTCCTAAAAACCCGGAATTTTAAAATTCAGGACTTGTTAAGAATCGCCGCGAAGACGGAGGTACTTCGTTGCGGTTTTGATTTTGTTAAAGCGGATTCTAAGCCGAAATATTGCGGTTTGTCTGGAAGATGGTCTAGGATGCAAGGCCTGCAAATTTACGTTAATAAATATATAAATAGTTGTGTTTTTGTTCAATCGTTGTGACTAAGTTGGTTTAAATTAATTATAATAATATTTGTTTGGCTTTGGTATTTGCTAATTGATATATAATAAAAAATAATGTATATAATAACATATTTCGTTAAAATATATGTGAGTTTAAAATATAAAGTTATATAATATTTAAATATATTGAAGTTATGTTGTGTTTAAACTCGTAATGTGTTCTGTGTTGTTTGAATTTAATATAATTATTGGGAACCTACTGGAATATAACGATGTTAATCCATTTCCATAAGTGTTTTGTTGGCTCTACAGGTGTTTGTAAATGCTGTGGTGTTTGCTTGAGGGTGTGGGGAGAATGCAAGAGCGGGAGAGGCACCGAGGCGTGTGCACGCAGTGAGAGCTTTATTATATCATTAAACTTATTGTTTTGTTTACGGAATTTATCGCTGATATACTGCACTTTCAGTGTGGAGTGGAGATCGCAGGTTTTCGTGGTCCTAGTGGCATCGCCAATTATTCTTCAATATTTGTTTTGGACAATTTGTAAATGATTTATGCGTAGTTTAGCTGCGTTTCCCCACACTTGCCTCGAAATCTTTACGCGAAATATCACTGCCGCTAGCTATAGGCGAAAAGTTTGTAAATATTCAACAGTCCCCTCGTACAAGTTCCGCGAATATGCTATTAGTGTAATGCCGGATAAAGCATACGAAAAAAGCCGTACCTCTTGACTATGATAAACCATCTGACTCAGTGTTCACAATATTGTGCATAAGACGAAGGAAATTAATTTTTGCGCTGTCCTGTGAACTACAAGACTCAAAGCCCAACGATCGTCTAGAGGCCACCTCGGCAAGCCGAGTGCGGTTCCCGGCGGCATGACTCCCGGTTTTTCGCATGTGGCAATCGTGCCGAACGATGCCGCTGGTCAGCGGGTTTTCTCGGGGATCTCCCATTTTCCCCGCCCTTGCATTCCGGCTCTGCTCCACACTCATTTCGCTTCACCCTCATTGGCCTTAAAGACCCCGCTTTTAACGAGTTCGTAGTCCGGAGTATAACATACTGTACATTTGTTATTTGCGCTTCTACGCGCATCTCCGCAAATAAACATTCTGGGAATATGAACTTTTGCCAGGAAAGATAAAAACCAATTACCAGTACGGTTTTGTTTTTATTTTATAGTCCATTCACCGTTACTTGCAACTTTTCTGAAGCCCTGCTAAATTTCTACATTCGGAATATTCCTCCGCCTCATGCAATCAAAGCTTATCCAAGTCTGGAAAATTACACCACATGAACAGTGCGCCAAATTCATGCGCACTAAATGTAATAATATTTTGCATTAGAACTATTTCTTGCTAGGCATTACCAACATACCCATTTTTCCTGTTTTTATTCACATAATTAATATAAATAAAATATAACGATTGATAAAATATAAGCAAAAGTGTGATTTAACCAAACATTAGGTATTTTTATGTTAACACAAGTATAAAACGCTTGTGAAGCATTATACATTTAGGCAACAACCTAGGATGCCTTACATGGGGTGATTTTTCAAAGGTTTGATTCAAAAAGTCTGAAGAAACCGCGAATAGACTATATCTAATGGAGTGTATTTTAAAGAGAAAAAAAAATCATGAACATTGTAAAAAAAATTGCATATTAAGAGCTGGCCTGCGCAGTTTATTTAAGAGGTAGGAGAAAAGTAACATCTTACACTTGCGGTTACGTCTGTGGTCTTTCAACGCGTGTCATTAGTCCCATTGTTACAGTTTTAATTCCCACGGCAAGGCGTGACGACGGAAGCATTGCACGCCGTGTCAGCGCCTTGTGTTGTTGGGCCTCGAAAGAAAAAAACTGGGCGCGTGTACTTATGTACGGGCGTTAGAAGTTACACTTCTTTGGCGTGACCACGGTTATGTTGGCAATGTCTTGGTAGTTGGGTCATATGTAGGGGCAGTGATATTTCGCGAATAGATTTCGAGACAAGATACAGTCCAAAGCACTGTATGGTCGTCCAGCTTCTTTGATTGGCTAAAAAATGTTCTGACCCATGTTAAACGTTTGCGCACGAATCACGAAGGTTCAGTGTCGGAGTTACTTAGTCCTGAGTGGCTTGGTCAAAGACGGACACGGCACCAGCAGCCAATGGATGTATAACAACATCTGAGGCGTGTATACAGTATTGAAGTCTACTGTGTGCTCCGATTTTAACGCGAAAAGTCACTGACCCTAGTCATACGTCATACCCCTACCACGTTCACTCTCGAATTTCGTTACACTGTGCGCGCGCAACTTCCGTTGCACACTAAAAACTTTTACCCTCAACGCGCCAAAAGAAGTATAACTTATAAAAAAAACGCCTCGGGCCCAGTCCCGGTGATCTTTCCTGATGGTAACTGATTCGTAAACATTGTATCTGCTCTAGGCTGTGAATGGTTCATATTCCTACAGACAAACACAAAGCCTACAGTTCATTGGCTGTGGCGACGAAACAAGTGCCGCTTCGGCTAAAGTATACCACCTATCCAAATTTATCTTATTTGCGACACCTAGAGCAAAATAAATTAAATCGGCCTTGAAAGACACTAAGTGTATCCAAACAGTTAGCAATAAGCAGGGTGAGTAAGAAGTTACAGTTATCGAGGAGCATGAGAAGCGAGTTTTTTTTTTAGAAATACATGACGTTGCCATGTACATACCTCGCGGCACAACGTCGGCGGCTGCCTCATATATACTCAGAACCGGTTTTCCCACCAACACGAGGCAACGCTCATACGTCGGCGTGCCTGCATTTACATTTACGACCTATATTACAACGTAAGTACTACTTAACCGTTTATCCAGTTAGCAAATCTTGTGAATTAACTGGCAGCTAACTGGTCATTAGCGAGGCAGCATAAAAAAAACAATGTTATAACTCAGAATTATTTTATTTTTGCACGTGAAGTTTGGGTATCTCCAAATATGCGTGTAATGCGACTTACCCCTTTGTTTCGCAGTGGACTGAGCTATTACTTTTATTACTAATACTACATCTTCAGGAAGTGCCGGCGAAGATCTGAGAAATAAGTGATCATTAACACTGTTCTGTAACAGTTTAAACATTTTTCATGTTTAGAAAATTTTATGAAGGAAAGTATTTGGAGTACAATTTGAATCGCTTAAATATTTAAAATTGCCACTTTACAGGGATGAAAAGTTCAAATTTCGCTCTAAAACATTTCATTAGGACACATGCGCAATAGTTAATTTAACTTGATAATAATAATGTAAATGCAAAGGAGGGCCATATGCGATACTGCTGCCCCAAAAATATCCTCTAGTTTTGCCACATAAAACGACAAAATATATATACTTCGTTAATATATTGTTTAGTGTAGTTGAAACGTTAAAACTGAAGAGTTTTGGCTCTCCTGTGTTTACAACATTGAGAATTAGATCACTTTTTTTTCGGTGGGTTTGCAAATGAGTTAGCTGGATATATTTGAGAAATGTAAACGGTGCATTATGATATAACTCACACGTAAGAATGGCGGCATACCGACTTGCCACAAGAAATGGAATTTGTTTAGAATATAGCTGGAAAGGACGGGCTTTGAGGATTTCGAGAGAACAGTAAAATTTTCCGTATATCGTGAAACCAACAGGGAAATCATTTGCCCCAGCAACATTTTTTTAAAGTATCTGAAAAAAAAAATTACTACTCTTAGTGCCCAAAAAACGAAGCGTTCAATATTGACAAAATAGGCCTTTATGTTGTTCAAAGCAAAATACCCCCGAACAGCAGCCCTCGAGGAAATACTCCAGGCACTAGGTATTCCGACCTCTGCAATCTAACCCCGAACCAGTCAGGGAAATGCCACTCACTCAAAGGCTACTATTGGCAGTTCAACTTCCACAGAGCACTTCAGAAACCAACCTTTGAAAAACGTCGCTGCCACTACCTTCATATTATATTCAAACGGGCACACTGACTGGCACGCACCTTGTTAAGTTGGCAACGAAGGAGGGAAAGTAGTTCCATGTCTTAACGTTGAATTAAAAGTGTTAGGCAAACATTTGTAAATACTGAAATCACTTATTTTGCTTTCTGTGTTTTCTTTTTTAATGGATGTTAGTGTAAGAATTTGGAGGCTGGTAAAATGTTTACTTTTCTAATAATAGAAGCATGACTACAGTGATCGCGCCCATGAACATACAACGTGCATACAAGTAAATCTTGTAGCGAAGTGAGGATGGCCCAGGTCCTTCCGAATGCAATTCCAGTGCCACCTCACTCAGTTCAGTAGTGGGAGTTATGCAGATAGGGAAGCAGCGGAGAAAACCCGACACGACCGTCGACGGGACCTACCCGCTTCTCAAGGTTACATTTCAACAGAAAACAAACGACCAAGAGGTGCATAGCCTGTTCACATCAACAACAACAATCCAAACATCATCTGTAGACAGACAAGTGTACTGTTTGGATTGTTATAGCCTTGCTAATAGAAAAATTGAGAACATGTAGCCTACTTTAAAAAGTAATATAAATTAATTTTAAGCAATCTACAATGAACCGGCAACACCAGCAAGCGTACTCGCCGCAATGTAAGAAAAAAAAACAAGGTTGCAAATTTCTACAGAGAACATAAAGAGTAAGTGCAGACAACATGCAGACAAGAAAAGTACAAGGACAATCGAAACACACGACGAATTATAACAACACTTGGGTAAGAGTTACGATGCCTTCAGAACTTGTGAGAATAGAACCGCTTGTCAAAACAAAATTTCCCTTCCGCAAGTGTTTTACAGCCGCACGAGGCAACGTTCGAAACGCACGATTTGTTTAAATGTCCTAAGGATTGAAGAAGGCAATCGCCGAACTGCTTAGCTCACTAAATAATAATAACCATGGTGATGATGGTGATAATAATAATAGGTAGTCCAAGATACACATTTTTAGCGATAGTGAAAATATGAAGAGGACATTTCAAAATCTTAGACACTCGCTCCCAGCTGTGTATAGGCTGTTCACAGTAAAGTGAGTACTTTTAAGACCCTAGTTATTATTTTCTTTCAGCCAATTTTTATTATCTAAACACCTTTTTAAACAAATATTGACATGCAAGTAATAAACACAGTGTGAATATTCCACCGCAGTCTGAATTGAACATTTAATGCTAAAATAAAATATAATTTCTGACTAATATTCCAAATGAGAGGGCTTTCAAAAGTGCTCACTTTACCGCGAACAGCCTATATCACTGGCTGCTACTTTACGATGCAGGCCAATTTAGATACGCCTCTCAGAAGTTTGTTCCTCTAATACTGAACGCGCTGAACAGACGTACAAAAATAAATACACCTAATCGCCAAATTATAACCAAGTTACAGGTTTTTTGAAATCTGCTAATTCACGACATAATTTTCAACATAAATTTGTAACGCTACCGTAAGACGGATTACTTCCGATCATTACAGGTAACAAACTTAAATAGAAAATATAAATTTTTTTTACTTCCCACAAGCAATTATGTTGTGTCTGCCCTTCGTAATAATAACAAAGCTAAGTATGACTGTCCAATGCTCGAGGGGAGATTTTCGGATTACTGTACTGATATCACAAGAGCGTTGCAGAGTTTTTCACATTTAGTTTCTTAATTACACCTGTCTTAAATCGACTGAATAACAATCGCCTTTGTAACTAGAATTTATTGCGTGTTTAGTCTGTTGTAGTAAAAAAAAACTAGTGGCGGATTTCAGCAACTCCAAATACAAGTTGACTCCTACTTCCATTCTTCTTGCATCTCCTGCCATATAGGACTCCCTCCCACCAGAACCACAGGCCAGAGACTTACAGAGCTGCAGTGCCCGTCTTCACCGTGAAGCCATCTTTAACCATATTAAACTTACCACGTTTGGAATTCGATATATATGAATTACTCTCAGAAATCTCAAGCTCATTTTTATGACAGCCTAGTTTTCCCGTCAATACCGGTACACATATCAGTATAACACTCGCATAATGTTGGTATCAATAAAACTTTGTTTGTGTTTGTTGTTGGCATACGGTGTTTCTGCGATTACGGTGTGTGGCGCCAACGAATGATGTTTCCTGATCACGCGAGGGACTCCCATTCTGCTGTGTACAGTGTACATGATAAAACCCGCATTCTGCGTGACGTCCCATATACAGGACTAGCAGAACTGCCCGGCTTTGCCCGGGTACAATAGGAAAACCTGTGATATCTTCTAAGGTATTCATTTTAATGACGAGGTCAAGTTTGATATTAACTGAATGCTTAAGGTACCTAACAAATTTAATTGAATAAAGATTAATACTATGCCGGTCAAAACGGCTTCGCAAGTGAACCATTATTTTTTATCAAACTTTGAAAGACAAAAATGGTTACTGTCGGTCATCCTTAAAAGATAAACATATGCTGTCACGCACTTTTCTGTGGGCGTTTTTGAGAACTACAATTCTGTATCTCTACTATCCTTTCATTAAATATAAATGAATTATACACCAAAACCTTCCTCAAGAAATTCTCTAAATGATGTAGAAAACCGCATCAAAATCCATGAAGTAGTTAAGAAGTACCAAGCGAACACACAGACAGACGCGGATAAGCGACTTAGAGATACTGTTGCCGTAAGGGATGAGAGTGCCGCCTGGTTGGCGGTATTAAGCGTGTCTGAGGTCTAGTAAAGTGCGAGCGCACATGATGACGGCACACTTCTCTTGTGATATCAGCACAGTGATCACACAATATTCCCCCAAGCAATAGACAGTCATATTTAGCTGTGTTATTATTACGAACAATTGCACGACCTCAGTACGTGCTTCCAATGCCTGGTCGCTTCTACGCGCAAGGCACTGAACTGAACTGACGTGCAGTTTTGTTCTCGTCGACGCGCCTCACAGAAGTGTGTTGGATGAACTATGGATCTTCTACCCCTGAACACGGTGAAACTAAGTGTGAAGAGCAGTGGTATTTTTTACTATTTGCTCTTGTAATCACCGTTGGAAGGCGTGAATAATAATTACGAAACGAAGTTAAAATTCCGGCTGGGCCGAATATACATCACAGTTCTAGCCAAACACAAACTTCTACACATAAATAAATATGTTTTCTCCATGTAGCGTCAGCTTGAAAGCGACCTCTTTGGAAACACCAGCGCACTCTGCGGCGGAAATTTTCCCTACGTCGAAACCTCCCATAAGGAATCTGGGTTTGTTCCTAACCTGTGCAGAATAAACCTTACCGACAGGAAGTAATTACTCAGAAGTGATGGCGAATTTTCTGTACAAGGGACATAAGTAACTTCGACTAACATTGACCACAAACGACAGTTTGAGTCGCGGTACGGATCGACGGGTAGAAAGCGTGGACAAGGGGGGAGTGAGAGTGTAAAGATAACGCCTATAATGTGTGTCGGGGCTTGCTCGATTGATACTATTCGAGAGCACACATTGTCTTTTAGAGCTTTCGAAAAGCTTTGGAAGTACATGTGATTAATTTTTTTTATGTTTTACGTTGTATCACGCCGTCTCGGTTTCGAACGAATCCTCGTATAAAACATTGCCGTTTCCGACCAATACTCTGCCTGCCCCCCTCCGAATTACCATCATATGGTATTCAATAACCCTGGGAGCAGATCGGTGAATTTTTAGGGTTTTATAGTGCAATCAGTTTTATTTTCCCTGCAGAACGACTGGAAAGGCTGCCGGGCGGATTTCCCATTAGGCCGACTACGCCCGGGCCTAGAGCGGCACTTTTTAATTCAAGGGGTGGCACGGCACGATGGGCCAAATATAGCAAAATGAAAATAAAAACATTTCAGTGTGCTTTGTATAGCTGTGTGCTAGAATAAAATGTATACCGATTGTAGAATACATCAAATTCAAGCGACTGGTAAGTGTTTCAGTGTCAATTGTTTATGATATTAATAGAAGTTCCCGTTGCCTTCGTATCCGCAAGTGCGAGCTGCCAGTTAACAATTATCAGGGGACAGAAACTGGTCCAGGTGGTGAAGGAGAGTAGCTGACGAGTGATTGTAAGTTCTAACAAATGTTTTATTTTATTGCAACACAAATAAAGAAAGATGCAGGAGTTTGTGATTTGTGGTTAAAACTTTTTACGGATGCTGAAAGCCGATCGCGGCGTGCGATGTAGCTGCGCGCGGCCGTGTAATAAAATGGAAACACATATAAATGACAATAAATAAGCACAAATAATTTAGTACATAATAATTGTGTTACCAACAATATTCGGACCCAAGTTCCAAGATGGTATCTCGATGCGCAAAAGCTCGGAACAACTGTATTCACTGTCCGAACGATTCACTTCAGTTGCACGGAAGAGACACGTGAAATTCTACGGACATATAGCACGGATGGACGACTCACGACTGACCAAGAAAATCTTCTTCGTCATCAACGGACCCCGACAAACCAAAGCACGCTGGCTGGTAGAAACCCAAAAGGATCTCGCAGAAGTCAATATAGACCCACTGACATCTACACGGACTACATATAGACAGAAAATCGCCTCACATAAGTTCGCACCCAAAATCCCGACATCAAGAAACCTGAAACTCAGAACTGCATGGACACAAAAGAGACGTCAGACCCAGAGTGAAAGGATGATGAGGTTTTGGGAAGATAAGAACAAGAGGAAGAAGACGAATGCTAATTAATGATTCTACGTGCTCCTTAGAGGGCCAAACGCACGCGTATGTGTGTGTATATATAATATTACCAACGAGAGGTAAAAAAATTACGATTATAAAAAGAACTTGAATGAACCTCATTCCATATCAAACAAAAATGTGTTACTGTCGTAAAAATATATAATAAATTACGTGTTTAACTTAAAACACGGGCTTTCACTCAAAGAAACATGCTCATAGAACATAAAATCTAGTGATAATTGAAATATCAGTATTGGTGATATTTCACATCTACTTGAAAAAATCTGTCACTGGCAGTTAGCCGTTGATAATAATGACAGAGAAGTGTGATCCACACGACATGAAGAAATCTTAGACTGACTTACTTTTCTCTGCACGTCCCCAACATTTCCTTGAGATTTGCCAATGGTACTTTCAAAATTACACGACGAAACGGTGACATGACGTTTGTTTACATTTTGCTTTACAAAACATTCAGAGGCCGCAGAGATGTAATACCTAGATCACTCGCCTTCCACTAAGGAGGGGCCAGTCCTGCATCTTAGCACACTAAGGAGGGGCCAGTCCTGCATCTTAGCACACTAAGGAGGGGCCAGTCCTGCATCTTAGCACACTAAGGAGGGGCCAGTCCTGCATCTTAGCACACTAAGGAGGGGCCAGTCCTGCATCTTAGCACACTAAGGAGGGGCCAGTCCTGCATCTTAGCACACTAAGGAGGGGCCAGTCCTGCATCTTAGCACACTAAGGAGGGGCCAGTCCTGCATCTTAGCACACTAAGGAGGGGCCAGTCCTGCATCTTAGCACACTAAGGAGGGGCCAGTCCTGCATCTTAGCACACTAAGGAGGGGCCAGTCCTGCATCTTAGCACGTGGTACACGTGACGGACTTTGCCATTGGCTGGTGGATTCTCAGGGTACTCCCGTTTATACCACTGTTGCATTCATTATCCTCCACCTGCACCTCACTTTACCCTCACTGGAGCTGAAGAAAGTTGTTAGGCACCGCTATCTCATCAACAAACCCATGTTTTATATTTAAAAAAAATGCTTATTTAAATGTACTTCTGTCTTAATAAAACTCTCAGAGAAAGTGTTAAAAACTTTTAAAGCACGTGTTCAATACTGTTGGCGTCAAACTGCGGTCATCAGTACAAATCGTTATTAACAATAGCTCTCTCTCCGACTTTGTTGCAAATGTAAGAAAAACGAATCCTTGCCCATAAGGAACGTCTTACAAGTCCTTCAGCCGCTTAGAAATATACACATTTGATGAGGACGGGGGAAAATGCACACACTCTCAGGTCTGACGAGACTAAGGATGGAGGACTAATTCCTACGACAGGATCAGATGATTTTCGTTTGGTTATACATAACGAAATTCTCGATACACTTAGAGACGAGCTGCAAATGCAGAGTGCAAGTGTTATAGATTATTTTCGCGAGAATGGCATTGAGCTACACACAGTATGAGAGTCACTGCGCCTTAGGGCTGGTCCACACTCGAGCATTCTGCGCACACTCAGTCGGATGAGATTCTTCGTATCCCGCCTTACCACAGATGCTCGCTCCGTGCGTAGCTGCGCGCTGCTACACATTTAGGTAGACTTATTGAAACTTTTACGGGTATGTGGAATTAATTAACGGAAAAGCACTCCGTAATGACTAATAACGGAAATTAACTCCGTAAATATAAAATACGGAAGTTCTTCGTATTCTTAAGCCTTCGAATTTTAGACACGAACAATGCCGATGTTACCTGAAGTGTATAAAATCCCATCTTCACAAAACTACTTCGTGTAAAATAGTATGTGAGTGCCAAACCACTAATGGAGTGCCAATTCTTTGATTCTTTTTCGAATTCTGCTACAGGACAAAATATTCCGTATACACAGTGAAATACGCACACAACGAAAATAAAACTATTTATTTATAACCTTGTTTTATAAACCGCAAATAAAACAAAATATCTAGCGCTCTAACACGACTTGAAACTAAGAGAGGCGCGTTCGTCACTTCCGTGTAAAATCCATATTTACGAAATACAGTACTTCGTGTAAAGGTGTGGTAGGGAAGTAGTTCGAGTTATCGAGCGCTAATTTTTCGATTCGAGTTAAAATCCCACCACAGGCCGAAATATTTAAGTTTTGTTTAATTTATCTGTTATACATAGTGAAATACATTACGAAAAAAAAAAAACTCATTATTTACCCCTGTTTGTAAACCTGAAATAAAAAAACAAACTCGCAAACACACTGACATGACTGTAGAAACTAAGATAGGTACATAAATCATTCAGTATAAATCCCAGTGGATCAGGTGTTGGTCTGTGAGCTTTTTTTCCGAGTTTAAATCCGGCTACCGGACAAAAATTTGTAAACTTGTTGTCATTTTTATGCACAGTGAAATACCCACTTAACGAAAATAAAAAGTTTCTTTGTTGCCCCTTTTTATAAAGAGCAGATAAAAAAAACTTGCAAGTTTATGGACACGTTTGGTAATTTCACGGAGATTTATGTGAAATTTACGGTGAGAACGTTATTGAAATATACGAAGAGTCCGTAATTTCAGGGAGATGTTTGGATAATTTGTAACTGGTACTTTCCGTCATTTTACGGACAATCTTTCTAACAGTGCACACACACTGCATGTGACATAAATAACTTTGCCAAAAGGAAGACTAGACGAAATGCCAAAAAATAAAACGTTATGTTTACCACCGTAAATAACAAGTTTTATAACAGGTGTATTCAATAACTTAAATTCTACCTTGTTTTTAACTAACAATTGTTTATTTTAATTAAGATATTTATCTATACCATTAATGTGGTTATTTACATCGTAATGACGCACCTGGTATCGTCTCAGTTGATTGCAGAAAATAAATGGAGGAAAAAAGAAGAGGAAAATTTGGGGAAGGGATGGCACTTCTTCATGGGCCTACAGGTGGCAATGTGGGGAATCTGGTCCTGGGAAAGAGAAGAAATGATGGCGGCTTAGTGTGGTAAAAAAAGGTTAAGCGGGCATGAAGGGGGGAGGGGGGTTGGCGAGAGAGAGAGAGAGGAAAAAAGGGCATGATGATGACGTGGGGGGAACTGGTGTTAACAATTGGTTCTCTGGAATCCATTATTTCCTCCTAATTACTTTGCGGTTCATGGATTATGCAAACAGTCCGAGCCTCGTGGGGGCTCGTTGAAGCTCGAACAATGCCGCTGTGCATAGAGTCGTCGGCGCGAAAGTTTGAATAGTTACTGAGGGCGCGGTGGTGGTTGCCCGGAACGGGCTCGTCTGACCACCAGCTTCTCTTCGTATTTCACGTTACGTACTTCGTCAGTACACTATATACATTTTTATTTTGTAATTTTTACTAACATTGTTTTTAATTTTACAAACAAAAATGTTTGTAACAGTACAATGATTTCTCTTGTAAAATTACTCGTTTGCAAAACTACAAGAGCCGTGTTTGTAATAGACCTCAAGAAATGTTTGTACTATAATGGCCCGTATCCATGGCGGACACTCAACAACGTTAAACCGTATATAGCTATTTGTGCTAAAACTGGGGGCGGTGTAAAGTGTAGTTGCGTGCAAAAAGAAATGTATTGCAAGTTTGAATAACGTAAAACGCTTAAAACATCTTAAATACTCATAATATAATGACGACAATTATAAAAACACGCGATGCTATTACCTATTAACTGTTAATGCTAATGCTCTATATCTAACAGAATTTTTAAACTGAACTTAATGAGTTCTTCAACCTTTTTAACCGAATAACTCTAATAATATTTTGTAAGCACTTACTGATATATTCCATTAAAAAATAATAGCAAACTTTGTAAGACGAGTTGGTTTTGCGGTTAAGGGTGTGGAATAAAAAAGCAAGAGGCATGGGTTCTAATCCCCGTGCGGGCAAGGTATACGTTTTTTTTTGTTTCCGTGAATTATATTTTGAAATGATTTTTCCCTTATTCTCTGTTTTTAATTCATTACATTTGATTTCTAGGAGAAAAAATATAATTTTATGTCCACTAAGCCTATCATTTGTAATGTTACACATATTACTTATATGTTTCGCAGATTTTTTACAAGAAAATTGTTTGTGGTATTACAAAGGATTTTCTCGGCAACTGGGTTTCATTGTACAAATACACAAAACAAATTAGTGTACTGCTTCTGGGGCATCCGGATCGTCAATTTAAGCTCGTGTTCGCCAGTATTAATTTGCTACCTTACCCTCCTTCCGGCATTACCAGCCCCCCCCCCTCTTTTTTTTCTTTTCAACACGAACAACACAACTTGAATATCTGTAGCTCAACTGCAATAGGAGTCGAAACCTTATAAGCACCGAGCGGGGTGGCGCGGTGGCAATTCACTGGACTCTCATTCAGGAGGACCCGGGTTCGATTACCGGTCCGGCCAACCTTATTTCAGTCTTCCACGGTTTCGCAAAATCTCTCCAGGTGGCTCCATTTAAAAAAATGCCACGGCTGATCCCTTCTCACTCATCCCCAGTCCCTGCTTCTCTGAGCAACTTGTCTGTCTATAATGACCTCGCTGTCGGCGAGACGTAAAGCTCAACAACCTACCTACCAAGCAGGCATTACTGCCTTTTCTCTAGGGGCAGCGGTGGCGTAGTGGTCAGGGCGTTCGCCTCCCACCACGGCGATCCGGGTTCGATCCCAGTTGGGTTCACTCCCGGATCCTCGCATGTGGGAATCGTGCTGGACGATGCCGCTTGCCGGCGGGTTTTTCTCGGGGTACTCCCGTTTCCCCCGCCCTTGCATTCCAGCGCCGCTCTCATTTCTGTCATGCCCGAGGATGACGTTCACCTACGGGTCCCAGCTGGAAAGACCGTCACTCGGAGGGGGTGCACTCCCCACACGTCATAAATTATTATTACTGCCTTTTCTCTAAACATTTCGTATCTGTAACTATTTCAATACCACGTGCCTCATTTTATCTTTATGAACCCATTAATTGTTTACGAATTTTGACTAACAAACATGAAATTATATATGATAAGTGGTCCAGTCATCTAACTAACGTTCAAGGAAAAAAGTTACAGTGGCATGTTGAGTGTTATCCCAGCTTCCCAGTAGATCGGCATCAGTAGCCTGGACCATTCGCAGGGTAAAGGCAGAAGCTGCTATTCTCCGTCGTCATAAGGCATGGCTACACGAATCCACGCAAGAAGAATAACATTGCTGTGCAAAATAAAACTCGTTCCATGCGGTGCAATTATGCAAGGACAGTATTTCGTGGAATTCGAGTTATTTCAAGAATGGCACGTTCACACCGCCTAGCAAAGAGAGTTTCTTTCTCGTCCTTTTCCAAACGCCATCTTATCCCAGTAGCTTACGTAACTCTCAGCAGGCTTGCTCATTACTACTGGACGCTCACGGTTAATAAAACACTTTTGAAAGCCCTGCTAAGAATACACGCTTTCTTCTCGTTCTGTATCGTTCTGCCACATGTAAATCGACATTGCCAAGAACCAAATCACTTTGTTCATGCACGAACCAAGCAAAACTACGGAATTGTTAAGAAAGTAATACGCCAGTAACAAGCACAGTCATACTGTAATATTGTATAAAGCAGCGACCAGGAATTAAAATTTTTTTTAACGCAGTTCAACGTCAAGTTGCAGACACGAAATTGCATGGCAGTTCCTTTGACGTAGGCGTACTCACGCTCGGATTGGCCAGGCGAGGCTCTGGGATCGGGCTTCACGTCTGATTGGCTACTTAGTTCTGCGAAAGATCTCCTATTGGCTGGGCTGCCGGCTGGCGACTTAGCTACCAGGCGCTGATTGGCGGACGGCGTTCCAACATTTCGCAGGCTCACTGTTAAAAACGTCCGTATATTTACGGAATTTATTACGATAATATACAGTAAATATAGGGACACTCAATCCGTAATGGCTAAAAACGGAGTTAAGTCCGTTAATACAAAATACGGGAAGTCTCCGTATTTCCTATAGCTTCGGGTTTCCGGGACGAACATTACCGAGTGTACACGAAGCTTCCTTCGTCACAGTAACCAGAAAATTATCGTTTCTGGGGCAGTTAAGGTTATCCACGCCACTTAGACCTGTTCTTTCACACATTAAAAAGTAGCATCGTGCGTCTGTAACGTTTGGCAACACTTAAAATACACTAACTTTAATGAAAACTGAAAAGGTTGCTTATGTCACTCTATTAAAAATGCAAACGTTATACCACAAACATCGTGTGAAAGTTGTAAATGAGTGGTTGGATAAGTGGACTCCCAAATTATTTGACTCGGGTACAAATCTTGCTAAAGTACTTAATATTTTATCTTTTTTAAGTATTTTATTTATTCACAGTAGAACACCCACATTACGAAAATTAAAGACTTTTTCATTATCTTTATTTATTTTCAACTAGAAATATAGAAAGATAACAAGAAATTTAATGGAGAAGTTCTGTGAAATTTACGGAATGTCTGTTTTTGGGAATTAATGAGTCCGTAATTTTACGGAGAGTTTACGGACGCCTCTGAATAAATTTTTAATAGCACTTTTCCGTAAAATGAAGGCAATTTTTTAACAGTAGTGACGTCATTTTGGTGGCGGAGAGTGGAAAGATTTGGGCGGCGTCTTAAGAGCCGATGAGGGTGAAGCGAGGTGAGCATGGAGCAGCGCCGGAATGCAAGAGCGGAGGAAACGGGAGATCCCCGAGAAAAACCCGCTCACCAGCGGCATCGTCCGGCACGATTCCCACGTGCGAAAATCCGGAAGCGAAACTAATACGAGAATGGAAACCCGGTTTGCCCAGGTGGGAGGTGAGTAGTCTAACCACTTAATCACCGCGGCCTCCATTTTGGTGGCGTGTGCGGCAAGAGTTTGGCAGTTTAAGTGGCTGTTTCGCCTCCGCATTCCTAAGTACTTTGTGATCAAGTGTTACAACTGTTTTGATTAATTCTCCACAGACTTAACTGGGAGACTCAATGCCAGTGCGTAATGCAGAGAGACTCGGAAATTTCGCGAATTCATAGGAGAACAAGTTAAACTTCAATCACATGTACATTTCTGTTTCTATCTGACCACAGCGCGTAAGAGACGCCTCGGACGGCTTTCGGCCAATAACGAACCTGCAAGGGAAACAAGGACCGAATGCCGTGTTACCTGGACTGGGGTTGGTCTGGAGCAACAGCCAATGAACAACCAACTGAAGCTCGGAGCACACATAGCGTCGTGAAGTCTAGCTTGTTGCCAGGAGAATCCGCGAAATATCCCGGTGTCTAGTAATGTAACACATAGTACGTATTTTTAGGCAGTAATGATTTTTTTCAAAGGTTGATTTCTAAAAGTGTTTACTTGACTGTGAACAGTCTATACTGACCCACAGTAGCCAGTATCCAAGGTCAAAATATCGTCGGGGCCAGTCTTGTTTTGGACGATGAACTGCGCGTGACTAACAGTTGAGAAACCCGCAAGAGGCTATCAGGGCGTCGCGGCGCCTTAAAAACGACGCCGATAAGGAATCCGCCCTCGTCACTGGGACGGCGTCGCCAAGGAAACTGTGACAAGGTCGGAGTCAGAGGGCGCGAGCAAACAGGCACAAGGTCTCGGCCTAAGTCCTAAGTTTTTGAAGCGCCCGGCAATCGTACCCGGTGTTCGGAGATCCGTCCGCCCGTCTCGAGCCGTCCGTCGCCGAGTCTTCGCTCGACTTCTCGTGAACCACACGGGTGTGTAACACACTGACACACTGGCCTCATCTCGTACTGCCTCACTCAACAGAAAAATAACCTAATTACGACGAGATCGCACTTTCTCAGAATGAAGTTCAACTTGTCACGCCACTACATCAGTTTATAAAAGCGGTTCGTTCTGAAACCCTTGCAAGCCCACCGTGGACAATTGTCCACATGTTGCACAGGAAGGTTGTATTTGATGGGTACTGTACTCTGCGAAGATCAGTATCCAATGATATTTCCTGCGGATAACTGATTAGTAGAGACCTGAAAAATTCGCGGATTCATTTCGGGACAAGCTAGAATTCGAAACACGTGTGTTTATAAAACTTTAGCCATTGGTCCAAACGGTGACTGACACCTCCTGGAGAAGGCTGGCCCAATCGTTGCCTTCTACTGCGACAGCAGACGACCAATTTGCGGTTGATATCGGCGTATTTGTACATAAGACTGTAGAGTCTAACCTGCAGGTCATTGAACTCGCGAATTTTTCAGGTGTCTACTGATTAGTAAACCATGCTATTGCTCTACGTTGTGACTGGTTCATATCACTGATCACAGAACACAGAGACTACAGCTTATTGATTGCGATAACAAAACAAGTCCTTTGACAACTTAAGTACAGCACGCATCAAAATATTTCTTATTTGAAACACCTGAAACCATTAACTAATGTGGGAATGAAAGTGTTACACTCCCGATATCATATTGTGTGTACTTTTATAAACTGCTCAACTATGTCATTGTAAAGTAGGCACATAATAAAATTTTAAGCAAAACTGGGATAAGGTTAAAAAATATATTTACTTGTCCCAATGTTTTGTTGAGTAAACCAAACTTGAAAAGTAACTAAATTAATTTTGTTGATATAACAAAATACATGCTTGAAAAAAACAACACCTCTGTATTGGGGAAAAACAAATAGTCTGGCATCAAAATATTTAGTTGAATAAACTGTATATGTTTGTTTGGCCACTCATTTGATTGCCTTCGTTAGAAAGTACAGCTCCAGAGCTTATTTGCATTTTTTTGTGACAATTAGGGACAGTACGAGTGTTTGTGCATTTCTTGATGCTCAATTATGGTATAGACAGCCAAACAAAGTTCGTTCAACAGGGCCCTAAAAAGAACAGCTGTAAATTAAAATTTTCATTTACGTACGTTGTTGAGTAATTGAACTGTGTGTATTTCAAAACATCCTTATTCTTACGGGAGTCACTTTAGCTGCTCTGCCCCCATAGCTCGAGGGCAGAGTTGCCGACTTTGAAGTCGTAAGGTGGGGGGTCGGGAGTTCGCGTCCCGGTTCCTACGCGGCAGACTTCCGGTTCGCATGTCGCGCACATGTGAACTGTGAATTTGTCATCAGGTCGGTCTACTACCTGAGCTCGTCGCGCTGTCAAACTACACTCGCGCTGTCAAACTACACTGGCGCTGTCAAACTACAGTCACGCTGTCAAACTATAATCACACTGTCAAACTTCACGCACGCTATGACTAACGGCAAAGTAACTTCTACTTAAAAAAAACTTTAGTTAAGGTTGTTAGGGCATAGTGCTCGGGCGGAATCGGTCTAGGTTCAAATCTCGGCTTGTTTTTATTACTCTTTCTAGACTAACAGAAACTGTTTAAAATACGTAGAGCTCAAGCAAATTTTTGGGGCAAACAAATAAGAACAACAAAATAATTTGTTTACAACAATAAAATATTTCATTGCCCCTATACAAACAATTAATTTGGTAGAGCCGAACATACTTTGTTTGATTCAACAAAACCTGTGTGTATGTCGGTACGCCGTTCACCAATCACAGCCTGGTAACTTACTCGCCAGCTGACATCCCAGCCGATAGGAAACTTTATGTTTGGAGTCCCATGTTTTTACACTCGCGGTGTTCCAAAAAAAAAAATTCAAATTTAAGTCACAAAGTTATTTACTGAAGTCAACAACAGCAAAGTGTTTTTTAAGTTTAGCTTCATTACTGGGACAAATGTAACCGCCTCACAGCA
Source organism: Clitarchus hookeri (assembly GCA_002778355.1). Taxonomy (NCBI): domain Eukaryota; kingdom Metazoa; phylum Arthropoda; class Insecta; order Phasmatodea; family Phasmatidae; genus Clitarchus; species Clitarchus hookeri. Next base: position 103,675 of record NQII01006191.1, on the reverse strand, counting down.
AGTTCACTCGTCACGACGTGCGTTCTACGACACTTTATTTTGTCTCCGAGCCTGTTATTTATGTGTAGAAATCTGTCACGACTTGTCGGTTCCGTAAATATTATCACTTCAAAGGACGCGCTTGCTTTGCAGAAGAACGTTTTTTATATTTAATATTTTTATAATAGTTTTAGACTAGTTTGTGTAGCTCTAACATTCCCTAGAATTCATAGCTCTTAACGACTTTGGTACACGAAAATGCCTTCCTATAGAGGTCGGGTACTGTTAAGTTCCGCACAAATTCCACAATGTAACATTTACACTAAAAAAAATAAAAAAAACAGTTTTGTGGTGATTAAAATAGTTTATAAGATTTTCAGATGCCAACAAATTTATTTTGTGATTCCATTATTTAGTGGAAACTACAAAATGACGTTTGTGGTCACTCACCGATAAATTCAGCGCGTTTGTAGGCAATAATGTGTTCGTTAGTCGCAGCGAAACATGTTATAGTCTGTCTCATGTAAGTTGGCGAGATTCTGACAGTTCGACGAAAGTAGCACCAATGTTTACTTTTCGTTTATGTATCCTTTCGCCATCAGCTGGTGCGTCAAGTGGAGGCTGTATTTTTTATTAACACGCTGTCAGCTAATCCACTTGCCATTGTACTGTAATGCTAAACAAATGTTAACATATTTTAGACTGACATCTGTCTAAAAAAATTAATAGGTTATAAACAAAAGTAAAAATATAAAACCTTGCAAAAAATTTAATATTTGCTAACTTTTTTTTTATTTGTCCGAGACAGTGAATTTGGGTTAACATTTGCCAGATGGTAGTTGCAGTTTTTATCACACTTTGGACGTTACAGCTAATATATTCGAGTTGGAAATATGTGACGTGGAATAACGTTAGAATTGCTTAAAAAACTATTCACGTGTGTCCAACTTTCTTTGGAAACAAGGAAATGGGTTTCCGGGAGAACAATATGGCGTATAATGTACGTAGACGAACGATTACCGGCCGAATAGAAATTACTAGTACTCAAAATCGCTATACACAAAATATATTTTACTTTAAAAATTATGCAGAGCTCGCGAAAAATAAAACTATTGGTATCTGTTTGTAAATTTGTTATATATTGCACACAAACGATATTATTTTCTGGCTAGTAATGCTTCGGAAAATATCCGATAGATGGCGCGCATAGCTTGTCAAGAGCGAGGTGTGAGCCGCTCGCTTTGCTCAATATATCGCATATTTTTTAAGTTAACTATTCTTCTATTACTGGCTAGGAACGACACGAATTTCAAATTATTTCGTCAAATTATTAGAAAAAATAATTTAACAATATTATGCAATATTTCTGTATGCTTTTGGAATTAATATCAGGCTCGTATGGAAAGCACGGTTGGAGAGGGGTGATNAGGCTCGTATGGAAAGCACGGTTGGAGAGGGGTGATAAGACGTGAAAATAGGTTTTGAAATTGCATTTCATTTGGATACGGATCGTTTTGATGTAACTTTAATTTTGAACACCTATAAATTTATACTTTAGCACGAAGTTTAGTTTCTAACACTAAAAACCGCTGTTTTATGACCACGTAAAATAAAACGTATTAATTCATCTAGGAATTCTTTCTTATCCGCGTATTTTCTGCTAGTCTGATGTGCGTCAGCAGTGCACTCAGAATAGCCATCGTAATATTAATTTTAGTTCGTTCATGCATCAGCTGATAAAGGATTTTTTGTAAATGGCACGTTGTTTGTTTCGAATACGTCAAGTACAACCTTGGTTTTTAAACATTGAATTTGGAAATTAAGGGGTCTGCCTGTCGGCATCATTTTT